>JAHUYU010000169.1:0-28922 GCA_030439765.1 Tripidium arundinaceum
TATAGAGCCAAGAACAATATGCTAGCATCCGTGATCATGGAGAGGCCCGACTATGATTGCATAACACCTCAAGAAGTTCTCGCGAAGCTCAAGCATCATGAATGCCTTGATCAAGATGCAATCAATGCTCATAGTCAAAATCCTAGTGCAATGGGATACAACAAGAGTGCAGCCCTAAAAGCAACTCATGTTCATGATGGCAATGGGTGTTGTCAAGAAAAGAAGAAGAAATTGAAGGATGATTCCTCAAGTGAAGAAGAAGATTCCGATGCGGAGGTTGCATTTGTGATTAGAAATCTTAGAACATTTATGAAGAAGAGCAACCGCAATACTTATGGAGATGGACATATTTGGACCCATCGCTTACATAAGCATTGGTGGTAACAAATATGGGTTCGTAATTGTTGATGACTATTCTCGTTTCACTTGGGTATTCTTTTTGCATGACAAGAGTGAAGTACAAGGCATCTTCAAGAAGTTTGCAAGAAGAGCCCAAAATGAGTTTGATGTCAAGATCAAGAGAGTTAGAAGTGACAATGGGACAGAGTTCAAGAACACCAACATTGAAGAGTTCCTTAATGAGGAAGGAATTAAACATGAGTTCTCGGTTCCATATACTCCACAACAAAATGGTGTTGTGGAGAGGAAGAATCGAACACTCATAGAAGCCGCAAGAGCGATGTTGGATGAATATAAGACTCCGGTCAACTATTGGGCGGAAGCGGTACACACAGCTTGTCATGCTATCAACCGCCTATATCTTCACAAGATGAGAGACAAGTCCGCCTACGAACTTCTAACCGGTAAAAAGCCCAAGGTGCACTACTTTAGAGTTTTTGGATCTAAGTGTTTCATACTTAACAAGAAATCCAAAAGCTCAAAGTTTGCACCAAAGGTTGATGAAGGTTTCATGCTTGGTTATGCTACTAATGAACATGGATATCATGTTTTCAACAAAACCACCGGTTTGATTGAAATCGCGGTAGACGTGACTTTTGATGAAACCGACGGCTCTCAAAAAGAGCAAGTCAATGTTGAGATTGTAGGTAATGAGGAAGCCCCACATAAAGCCATCAAGAAGCTTGCACATTATTGGCACCATCTTGATGAGAATGACCATGTGCATCATTTGATTTTCCATCTTGAATTTTTCTTGTTGCGGAAGCTTCACCATGCCCATTGGATGGAACATGATGAGTGGTAGGATCATGATCAACATGTACAACATGGTCTTCATCTTCTTCTTCGATGGACTTTATCTCACCAATGGCAAGCTTCTTGATGGCTTTATGTGGGGCTTCCTCATTACCTACAATCTCAACATTGACTTGCTCTTTTTGAGAGCCGTCGGTTTCATCAAAAGTCACGTCTACCGCGATTTCAATCAAACCGGTGGTTTTGTTGAAAACATGATATCCATGTTCATTAGTAGCATAACCAAGCATGAAACCTTCATCAACCTTTGGTGCAAACTTTGAGCTTTTGGATTTCTTGTTAAGTATGAAACACTTAGATCCAAAAACTCTAAAGTAGTGCACCTTGGGCTTTTTACCGGTTAGAAGTTCGTAGGCGGACTTGTCTCTCATCTTGTGAAGATATAGGCGGTTGATAGCATGACAAGCTGTGTGTACCGCTTCCGCCCAATAGTTGACCGGAGTCTTATATTCATCCAACATCGCTCTTGCGGCTTCTATGAGTGTTCGATTCTTCCTCTCCACAACACCATTTTGTTGTGGAGTATATGGAACCGAGAACTCATGTTTAATTCCTTCCTCATTAAGGAACTCTTCAATGTTGGTGTTCTTGAACTCTGTCCCATTGTCACTTCTAACTCTCTTGATCTTGACATCAAACTCATTTTGGGCTCTTCTTGCAAACTTCTTGAAGATGCCTTGTACTTCACTCTTGTCATGCAAAAAGAATACCCAAGTGAAACGAGAATAGTCATCAACAATTACGAACCCATATTTGTTACCACCAATGCTTATGTAAGCGATGGGTCCAAATATGTCCATGTGAAGCAATTCCAATGGCCTTTCGGTTGACACCACATTCTTGACGGGATGTTTAGCTCCAACTTGTTTCTCCGCTTGGCATGCGCTACAAATCCTATCTTTCTCAAAAGAAACATTTGTTAGTCGAAGGATGTGTTCGCCCTTTTGAAGTTTGGCCAAGTTCCTCATCCCAACATGGGCAAGTCGGCGATGCCATAGCCAACCCATGTTAGATTTTGCCATTAAACAAGTCTCGGGATTGACTCTATTTGATGTGAAATCAACTAGATAGAGTTTCCCTTTTAAATGACCTGTAAATGCAATAGAGGAATCCTTCCTTCTAAAGACTTCCACACCCTTATCCATAAAGAGACAATTGTAACCCATCTCACAAAGTTGCGAGACGGATAACAAATTGTATCTCAACGAATTCACAAGTAAAACATTAGAGATAGAGTTGTCATTTGAGATAGCAATTTTACCCAAACCAAGTACTTCTCCTTTTCCATTGTCACCAAACAAAATGTTTCCACTTTCATCATTACTAGATTGGAAAGATGTGAACATGTTCTTCTCTCCGGTCATATGATTGGTGCATCCACTATCCACCACCCAACTTGTTCCACCGGAGGAGTATTCCTACAAAGACAAATCAAGCTTGTGCTTTAGGTACCCAAAGAGATTTGGGTCCTAGGGGGTTAGTCACATAAAACTTCGGCACCCAAACACTCCTCATAATCTCCTTCCTCTTAAGGGCACCAACATACTTCACCACAATCTTGCCATCCTTGCCCCAACAACACATGTAGTCACTAGCATAACACCGTGGAAGTGGTGCTTGTGGCTTGGGGCCTCGGATTGCTTCGTCTTGTTGCTTGTAGGTTGGATCTTGGGAATGTAGACCTTGTTGTTGGCCTTGCATATAAGCTCATCAAGGGCAACACCCTTGTTGAACTTCACACAAGGCACACCATTGACCATGTTCCTTCCATTTGCCTTCCCATCATACCTATTGTAGCCAAGACCTTCCTTGATAGATGGGTGCCTAAATGCCTTGTATATAGTCTTGTTGGATTGCTCTTGACACTTGCACCCATTCTTCAAGGCCATCTTCAACCTATTGATCTCCTTGTCTCTCTTCTCTAGCTCAACAAGGTTAGTAGTATATGCATTTACATCAATTTTGTAGCATCTTTTACAACCATTGCTAGTGGAGACATTAGAGTCTTCGGTTGCCTTAGGAGAAGTTGAAGTGCTAGCCCAAAGTGTGCTATAGTTTTGCTCAAGATTTTGATATTTTTCTTCCAAGCGTGTAAGGCTTTCTTGAGCAATACTTTTTTCATTCTTGAGGCTAGCTATTTGATCATTAACCGAGGAATGTTATTTAGTCAATTTCCCAATTGAGTCATTGGCTAAAGACAATTCAACGGTTAACTTCTCAACCTTCGACTTTTCCTCGACGATAGATGCTTCAAGAGCTTGGTTCTTTTCTCGCTCTTGAGTGATTATTTCCCCTTGCATCTCCAAGCATCTATCCTTCTTTTCTAATTTCTTCATTAGCATTTTTATTTTAGTGTAGGCCTTTTTACCAAATTTCTTTATCATGGTTGCTTCAAGTTGTTCTATGTTCTCATCACAACTATCATACTCATCACTAGAGGAGTTGGATGGGGATAGTACCTTCTCCCCCTTGGCCATAAGGCAAGTTGGAGTGTAGTATTCGTTGTCGATGAGGTTGGAGAAAAGCCTTGGTGATGAATCCAGGTTGGGGAAGAGCTTTGGTGATGAAACCGAGTCGGGGAGGTTCATGGTTGGTGACTCAAGTGATGATGAGAAGAAGAAGAAAAAAGGAGCCGCAAACATTGCTATCCATCACTCTTCATCACCAACCATGAACCTCCCCGACTCGGTTTCATCACCAAAGCTCTTCCCCAACCTGGATTCATCACCAAGGCTTTTCTCCAACCTCATCGACAACGAATACTACACTCCAACTTGCCTTATGGCCAAGGGGGAGAAGGTACTATCCCCATCCAACTCCTCTAGTGATGAGTATGATAGTTGTGATGAGAACATAGAACAACTTGAAGCAACCATGATAAAGAAATTTGGTAAAAAGGCCTACACTAAAATAAAAATGCTAATGAAGAAATTAGAAAAGAAGGATAGATGCTTGGAGATGCAAGGGGAAATAATCACTCAAGAGCGAGAAAAGAACCAAGCTCTTGAAGCATCTATCGTCGAGGAAAAGTCGAAGGTTGAGAAGTTAACCGTTGAATTGTCTTTAGCCAATGACTCAATTGGGAAATTGACTAAATAACATTCCTCGGTTAATGATCAAATAGCTAGCCTCAAGAATGAAAAAAGTATTGCTCAAGAAAGCCTTACACGCTTGGAAGAAAAATATCAAAATCTTGAGCAAAACTATAGCACACTTTGGGCTAGCACTTCAACTTCTCCTAAGGCAACCGAAGACTCTAATGTCTCCACTAGCAATGGTTGTAAAAGATGCTACAAAATTGATGTAAATGCATATACTACTAACCTTGTTGAGCTAGAGAAGAGAGACAAGGAGATCAATAGGTTGAAGATGGCCTTGAAGAATGGGTGCAAGTGTCAAGAGCAATCCAACAAGACTATATACAAGGCATTTAGGCACCCATCTATCAAGGAAGGTCTTGGCTACAATAGGTATGATGGGAAGGCAAATGGAAGGAACATGGTCAATGGTGTGCCTTGTGTGAAGTTCAACAAGGGTGTTGCCCTTGATGAGCTTATATGCAAGGCCAACAACAAGGTCTACATTCCCAAGATCCAACCTACAAGCAACAAGACGAAGCAATCCGAGGCCCCCAAGCCACAAGCACCACTTCCACGGTGTTATGCTAGTGACTACATGTGTTGTTGGGGCAAGGATGGCAAGATTGTGGTGAAGTATGTTGGTGCCCTTAAGAGGAAGGAGATTATGAGGAGTGTTTGGGTGCCGAAGTTTTATGTGACTAACCCCCTAGGACCCAAATCTCTTTGGGTACCTAAAGCACAAGCTTGATTTGTCTTTGTAGGAATACTCCTCCGGTGGAACAAGTTGGGTGGTGGATAGTGGATGCACCAATCATATGACCGGAGAGAAGAACATGTTCACATCTTTCCAATCTAGTAATGATGAAAGTGGAAACATTTTGTTTGGTGACAATGGAAAAGGAGAAGTACTTGGTTTGGGTAAAATTGCTATCTCAAATGACAACTCTATCTCTAATGTTTTACTTGTGAATTCGTTGAGATACAATTTGTTATCCGTCTCGCAACTTTGTGAGATGGGTTACAATTGTCTCTTTATGGATAAGGGTGTGGAAGTCTTTAGAAGGAAGGATTCCTCTATTGCATTTACAGGTCATTTAAAAGGGAAACTCTATCTAGTTGATTTCACATCAAATAGAGTCAATCCCGAGACTTGTTTAATGGCAAAATCTAACATGGGTTGGCTATGGCATCGCCGACTTGCCCATGTTGGGATGAGGAACTTGGCCAAACTTCAAAAGGGCGAACACATCCTTCGACTAACAAATGTTTCTTTTGAGAAAGATAGGATTTGTAGCGCATGCCAAGCGGAGAAACAAGTTGGAGCTAAACATCCCGTCAAGAATGTGGTGTCAACCGAAAGGCCATTGGAATTGCTTCACATGGACATATTTGGACCCATCGCTTACATAAGCATTGGTGGTAACAAATATGGGTTCGTAATTGTTGATGACTATTCTCGTTTCACTTGGGTATTCTTTTTGCATGACAAGAGTGAAGTACAAGGCATCTTCAAGAAGTTTGCAAGAAGAGCCCAAAATGAGTTTGATGTCAAGATCAAGAGAGTTAGAAGTGACAATGGGACAGAGTTCAAGAACACCAACATTGAAGAGTTCCTTAATGAGGAAGGAATTAAACATGAGTTCTCGGTTCCATATACTCCACAACAAAATGGTGTTGTGGAGAGGAAGAATCGAACACTCATAGAAGCCGCAAGAGCGATGTTGGATGAATATAAGACTCCGGTCAACTATTGGGCGGAAGCGGTACACACAGCTTGTCATGCTATCAACCGCCTATATCTTCACAAGATGAGAGACAAGTCCGCCTACGAACTTCTAACCGGTAAAAAGCCCAAGGTGCACTACTTTAGAGTTTTTGGATCTAAGTGTTTCATACTTAACAAGAAATCCAAAAGCTCAAAGTTTGCACCAAAGGTTGATGAAGGTTTCATGCTTGGTTATGCTACTAATGAACATGGATATCATGTTTTCAACAAAACCACCGGTTTGATTGAAATCGCGGTAGACGTGACTTTTGATGAAACCGACGGCTCTCAAAAAGAGCAAGTCAATGTTGAGATTGTAGGTAATGAGGAAGCCCCACATAAAGCCATCAAGAAGCTTGCCATTGGTGAGATAAAGTCCATCGAAGAAGAAGATGAAGACCATGTTGTACATGTTGATCATGATCCTACCACTCATCATGTTCCATCCAATGGGCATGGTGAAGCTTCCGCAACAAGAAAAATTCAAGATGGAAAATCAAATGATGCACATGGTCATTCTCATCAAGATGGTGCCAATAATGTGCAAGCTTCTTGATGGCTTTATGTGGGGCTTCCTCATTACCTACAATCTCAACATTGACTTGCTCTTTTTGAGAGCCGTCGGTTTCATCAAAAGTCACGTCTACCGCGATTTCAATCAAACCGGTGGTTTTGTTGAAAACATGATATCCATGTTCATTAGTAGCATAACCAAGCATGAAACCTTCATCAACCTTTGGTGCAAACTTTGAGCTTTTGGATTTCTTGTTAAGTATGAAACACTTAGATCCAAAAACTCTAAAGTAGTGCACCTTGGGCTTTTTACCGGTTAGAAGTTCGTAGGCGGACTTGTCTCTCATCTTGTGAAGATATAGGCGGTTGATAGCATGACAAGCTGTGTGTACCGCTTCCGCCCAATAGTTGACCGGAGTCTTATATTCATCCAACATCGCTCTTGCGGCTTCTATGAGTGTTCGATTCTTCCTCTCCACAACACCATTTTGTTGTGGAGTATATGGAACCGAGAACTCATGTTTAATTCCTTCCTCATTAAGGAACTCTTCAATGTTGGTGTTCTTGAACTCTGTCCCATTGTCACTTCTAACTCTCTTGATCTTGACATCAAACTCATTTTGGGCTCTTCTTGCAAACTTCTTGAAGATGCCTTGTACTTCACTCTTGTCATGCAAAAAGAATACCCAAGTGAAACGAGAATAGTCATCAACAATTACGAACCCATATTTGTTACCACCAATGCTTATGTAAGCGATGGGTCCAAATATGTCCATCTCCATAAGTATTGCGGTTGCTCTTCTTCATAAATGTTCTAAGATTTCTAATCACAAATGCAACCTCCGCATCGGAATCTTCTTCTTCACTTGAGGAATCATCCTTCAATTTCTTCTTCTTTTCTTGACAACACCCATTGCCATCATGAACATGAGTTGCTTTTAGGGCTGCACTCTTGTTGTATCCCATTGCACTAGGATTTTGACTATGAGCATTGATTGCATCTTGATCAAGGCATTCATGATGCTTGAGCTTCGCGAGAACTTCTTGAGGTGTTATGCAATCATAGTCGGGCCTCTCCATGATCACGGATGCTAGCATATTGTTCTTGGCTCTATATGTTCTCAAAATCTTTCTAGCAACCTTGTTGTCATCCCATTCGGTGCTTCCAATAGATCTTATGCGGTTGACCAAAGTCATCATCCTATCAAACATAGCTTGAGTTGTTTCACCTTCCAAGAACACAAATCTCTCCAATTCACCATGAACTTTGATTATTCACAACTCATCAAAGCCCCACTTCATCATACTCCATCCGTCAATCTTGGCAAGCCACCTCACTTTGATGGATCAAGATATCCCGATTGGGCGTACAAAATGAAGATGCACCTCATTGCCGCAAATCTTTGGGAAGTGGTTGATGTTGGTGTGACATTTCCCACCGAAGAAAGAGAGATCACTCCGGAAGAGGCACACAACTTCCGTCAAAATGCACAAGCCGTAGCCATGCTTGTTTCAAGTCTAGCTCCGGATGAGTTCAACAAGGTCAATGGAAGAGAAATTGCTAAGGACATTTGGGAAGTCTTAAAGACTTCATTTGAAGGAGACAAGAGTGTGAGAAAGGGCAACATCGAGTTACTTCATGGTGAATTGGAGAGATTTGTGTTCTTGGAAGGTGAAACAACTCAAGCTATGTTTGATAGGATGATGACTTTGGTCAACCGCATAAGATCTATTGGAAGCACCGAATGGGATGACAACAAGGTTGCTAGAAAGATTTTGAGAACATATAGAGCCAAGAACAATATGCTAGCATCCGTGATCATGGAGAGGCCCGACTATGATTGCATAACACCTCAAGAAGTTCTCGCGAAGCTCAAGCATCATGAATGCCTTGATCAAGATGCAATCAATGCTCATAGTCAAAATCCTAGTGCAATGGGATACAACAAGAGTGCAGCCCTAAAAGCAACTCATGTTCATGATGGCAATGGGTGTTGTCAAGAAAAGAAGAAGAAATTGAAGGATGATTCCTCAAGTGAAGAAGAAGATTCCGATGCGGAGGTTGCATTTGTGATTAGAAATCTTAGAACATTTATGAAGAAGAGCAACCGCAATACTTATGGAGATGGTAAGAAGAGATACAAGAAGAGGTTTTGCTATAGGTGTGGTAAAACCGGTCACTTCATTGCCGATTGTCCCGAAGAAAACAAAGACAAGAAAAACAAGAGTAATGATAAGAAGAACAAAGGCAAGAAGAAAGGTGAAGCTCATATTGGTGACGAATGGGAGTCAAATGATGATAGTGACTCAAGTGATGATGAGAAGAAGAAGAAAAAAGGAGCCGCAAACATTGCTATCCATCACTCTTCATCACCAACCATGAACCTCCCCGACTCGGTTTCATCACCAAAGCTCTTCCCCAACCTGGATTCATCACCAAGGCTTTTCTCCAACCTCATCGACAACGAATACTACACTCCAACTTGCCTTATGGCCAAGGGGGAGAAGGTACTATCCCCATCCAACTCCTCTAGTGATGAGTATGATAGTTGTGATGAGAACATAGAACAACTTGAAGCAACCATGATAAAGAAATTTGGTAAAAAGGCCTACACTAAAATAAAAATGCTAATGAAGAAATTAGAAAAGAAGGATAGATGCTTGGAGATGCAAGGGGAAATAATCACTCAAGAGCGAGAAAAGAACCAAGCTCTTGAAGCATCTATCGTCGAGGAAAAGTCGAAGGTTGAGAAGTTAACCGTTGAATTGTCTTTAGCCAATGACTCAATTGGGAAATTGACTAAATAACATTCCTCGGTTAATGATCAAATAGCTAGCCTCAAGAATGAAAAAAGTATTGCTCAAGAAAGCCTTACACGCTTGGAAGAAAAATATCAAAATCTTGAGCAAAACTATAGCACACTTTGGGCTAGCACTTCAACTTCTCCTAAGGCAACCGAAGACTCTAATGTCTCCACTAGCAATGGTTGTAAAAGATGCTACAAAATTGATGTAAATGCATATACTACTAACCTTGTTGAGCTAGAGAAGAGAGACAAGGAGATCAATAGGTTGAAGATGGCCTTGAAGAATGGGTGCAAGTGTCAAGAGCAATCCAACAAGACTATATACAAGGCATTTAGGCACCCATCTATCAAGGAAGGTCTTGGCTACAATAGGTATGATGGGAAGGCAAATGGAAGGAACATGGTCAATGGTGTGCCTTGTGTGAAGTTCAACAAGGGTGTTGCCCTTGATGAGCTTATATGCAAGGCCAACAACAAGGTCTACATTCCCAAGATCCAACCTACAAGCAACAAGACGAAGCAATCCGAGGCCCCCAAGCCACAAGCACCACTTCCACGGTGTTATGCTAGTGACTACATGTGTTGTTGGGGCAAGGATGGCAAGATTGTGGTGAAGTATGTTGGTGCCCTTAAGAGGAAGGAGATTATGAGTGGTAGGATCATGATCAACATGTACAACATGGTCTTCATCTTCTTCTTCGATGGACTTTATCTCACCAATGGCAAGCTTCTTGATGGCTTTATGTGGGGCTTCCTCATTACCTACAATCTCAACATTGACTTGCTCTTTTTGAGAGCCGTCGGTTTCATCAAAAGTCACGTCTACCGCGATTTCAATCAAACCGGTGGTTTTGTTGAAAACATGATATCCATGTTCATTAGTAGCATAACCAAGCATGAAACCTTCATCAACCTTTGGTGCAAACTTTGAGCTTTTGGATTTCTTGTTAAGTATGAAACACTTAGATCCAAAAACTCTAAAGTAGTGCACCTTGGGCTTTTTACCGGTTAGAAGTTCGTAGGCGGACTTGTCTCTCATCTTGTGAAGATATAGGCGGTTGATAGCATGACAAGCTGTGTGTACCGCTTCCGCCCAATAGTTGACCGGAGTCTTATATTCATCCAACATCGCTCTTGCGGCTTCTATGAGTGTTCGATTCTTCCTCTCCACAACACCATTTTGTTGTGGAGTATATGGAACCGAGAACTCATGTTTAATTCCTTCCTCATTAAGGAACTCTTCAATGTTGGTGTTCTTGAACTCTGTCCCATTGTCACTTCTAACTCTCTTGATCTTGACATCAAACTCATTTTGGGCTCTTCTTGCAAACTTCTTGAAGATGCCTTGTACTTCACTCTTGTCATGCAAAAAGAATACCCAAGTGAAACGAGAATAGTCATCAACAATTACGAACCCATATTTGTTACCACCAATGCTTATGTAAGCGATGGGTCCAAATATGTCCATGTGAAGCAATTCCAATGGCCTTTCGGTTGACACCACATTCTTGACGGGATGTTTAGCTCCAACTTGTTTCTCCGCTTGGCATGCGCTACAAATCCTATCTTTCTCAAAAGAAACATTTGTTAGTCGAAGGATGTGTTCGCCCTTTTGAAGTTTGGCCAAGTTCCTCATCCCAACATGGGCAAGTCGGCGATGCCATAGCCAACCCATGTTAGATTTTGCCATTAAACAAGTCTCGGGATTGACTCTATTTGATGTGAAATCAACTAGATAGAGTTTCCCTTTTAAATGACCTGTAAATGCAATAGAGGAATCCTTCCTTCTAAAGACTTCCACACCCTAGGACCCAAATCTCTTTGGGTACCTAAAGCACAAGCTTGATTTGTCTTTGTAGGAATACTCCTCCGGTGGAACAAGTTGGGTGGTGGATAGTGGATGCACCAATCATATGACCGGAGAGAAGAACATGTTCACATCTTTCCAATCTAGTAATGATGAAAGTGGAAACATTTTGTTTGGTGACAATGGAAAAGGAGAAGTACTTGGTTTGGGTAAAATTGCTATCTCAAATGACAACTCTATCTCTAATGTTTTACTTGTGAATTCGTTGAGATACAATTTGTTATCCGTCTCGCAACTTTGTGAGATGGGTTACAATTGTCTCTTTATGGATAAGGGTGTGGAAGTCTTTAGAAGGAAGGATTCCTCTATTGCATTTACAGGTCATTTAAAAGGGAAACTCTATCTAGTTGATTTCACATCAAATAGAGTCAATCCCGAGACTTGTTTAATGGCAAAATCTAACATGGGTTGGCTATGGCATCGCCGACTTGCCCATGTTGGGATGAGGAACTTGGCCAAACTTCAAAAGGGCGAACACATCCTTCGACTAACAAATGTTTCTTTTGAGAAAGATAGGATTTGTAGCGCATGCCAAGCGGAGAAACAAGTTGGAGCTAAACATCCCGTCAAGAATGTGGTGTCAACCGAAAGGCCATTGGAATTGCTTCACATGGACATATTTGGACCCATCGCTTACATAAGCATTGGTGGTAACAAATATGGGTTCGTAATTGTTGATGACTATTCTCGTTTCACTTGGGTATTCTTTTTGCATGACAAGAGTGAAGTACAAGGCATCTTCAAGAAGTTTGCAAGAAGAGCCCAAAATGAGTTTGATGTCAAGATCAAGAGAGTTAGAAGTGACAATGGGACAGAGTTCAAGAACACCAACATTGAAGAGTTCCTTAATGAGGAAGGAATTAAACATGAGTTCTCGGTTCCATATACTCCACAACAAAATGGTGTTGTGGAGAGGAAGAATCGAACACTCATAGAAGCCGCAAGAGCGATGTTGGATGAATATAAGACTCCGGTCAACTATTGGGCGGAAGCGGTACACACAGCTTGTCATGCTATCAACCGCCTATATCTTCACAAGATGAGAGACAAGTCCGCCTACGAACTTCTAACCGGTAAAAAGCCCAAGGTGCACTACTTTAGAGTTTTTGGATCTAAGTGTTTCATACTTAACAAGAAATCCAAAAGCTCAAAGTTTGCACCAAAGGTTGATGAAGGTTTCATGCTTGGTTATGCTACTAATGAACATGGAT
The DNA here is from genome assembly GCA_030439765.1 of Tripidium arundinaceum. Taxonomy (NCBI): domain Eukaryota; kingdom Viridiplantae; phylum Streptophyta; class Magnoliopsida; order Poales; family Poaceae; genus Tripidium; species Tripidium arundinaceum. Next base: position 12,459 of record JAHUYU010000169.1, read on the forward strand.
ATCATGTTTTCAACAAAACCACCGGTTTGATTGAAATCGCGGTAGACGTGACTTTTGATGAAACCGACGGCTCTCAAAAAGAGCAAGTCAATGTTGAGATTGTAGGTAATGAGGAAGCCCCACATAAAGCCATCAAGAAGCTTGCCATTGGTGAGATAAAGTCCATCGAAGAAGAAGATGAAGACCATGTTGTACATGTTGATCATGATCCTACCACTCATAATCTCCTTCCTCTTAAGGGCACCAACATACTTCACCACAATCTTGCCATCCTTGCCCCAACAACACATGTAGTCACTAGCATAACACCGTGGAAGTGGTGCTTGTGGCTTGGGGGCCTCGGATTGCTTCGTCTTGTTGCTTGTAGGTTGGATCTTGGGAATGTAGACCTTGTTGTTGGCCTTGCATATAAGCTCATCAAGGGCAACACCCTTGTTGAACTTCACACAAGGCACACCATTGACCATGTTCCTTCCATTTGCCTTCCCATCATACCTATTGTAGCCAAGACCTTCCTTGATAGATGGGTGCCTAAATGCCTTGTATATAGTCTTGTTGGATTGCTCTTGACACTTGCACCCATTCTTCAAGGCCATCTTCAACCTATTGATCTCCTTGTCTCTCTTCTCTAGCTCAACAAGGTTAGTAGTATATGCATTTACATCAATTTTGTAGCATCTTTTACAACCATTGCTAGTGGAGACATTAGAGTCTTCGGTTGCCTTAGGAGAAGTTGAAGTGCTAGCCCAAAGTGTGCTATAGTTTTGCTCAAGATTTTGATATTTTTCTTCCAAGCGTGTAAGGCTTTCTTGAGCAATACTTTTTTCATTCTTGAGGCTAGCTATTTGATCATTAACCGAGGAATGTTATTTAGTCAATTTCCCAATTGAGTCATTGGCTAAAGACAATTCAACGGTTAACTTCTCAACCTTCGACTTTTCCTCGACGATAGATGCTTCAAGAGCTTGGTTCTTTTCTCGCTCTTGAGTGATTATTTCCCCTTGCATCTCCAAGCATCTATCCTTCTTTTCTAATTTCTTCATTAGCATTTTTATTTTAGTGTAGGCCTTTTTACCAAATTTCTTTATCATGGTTGCTTCAAGTTGTTCTATGTTCTCATCACAACTATCATACTCATCACTAGAGGAGTTGGATGGGGATAGTACCTTCTCCCCCTTGGCCATAAGGCAAGTTGGAGTGTAGTATTCGTTGTCGATGAGGTTGGAGAAAAGCCTTGGTGATGAATCCAGGTTGGGGAAGAGCTTTGGTGATGAAACCGAGTCGGGGAGGTTCATGGTTGGTGATGAAGAGTGATGGATAGCAATGTTTGCGGCTCCTTTTTTCTTCTTCTTCTCATCATCACTTGAGTCACTATCATCATTTGACTCCCATTCGTCACCAATATGAGCTTCACCTTTCTTCTTGCCTTTGTTCTTCTTATCATTACTCTTGTTTTTCTTGTCTTTGTTTTCTTCGGGACAATCGGCAATGAAGTGACCGGTTTTACCACACCTATAGCAAAACCTCTTCTTGTATCTCTTCTTACCATCTCCATAAGTATTGCGGTTGCTCTTCTTCATAAATGTTCTAAGATTTCTAATCACAAATGCAACCTCCGCATCGGAATCTTCTTCTTCACTTGAGGAATCATCCTTCAATTTCTTCTTCTTTTCTTGACAACACCCATTGCCATCATGAACATGAGTTGCTTTTAGGGCTGCACTCTTGTTGTATCCCATTGCACTAGGATTTTGACTATGAGCATTGATTGCATCTTGATCAAGGCATTCATGATGCTTGAGCTTCGCGAGAACTTCTTGAGGTGTTATGCAATCATAGTCGGGCCTCTCCATGATCACGGATGCTAGCATATTGTTCTTGGCTCTATATGTTCTCAAAATCTTTCTAGCAACCTTGTTGTCATCCCATTCGGTGCTTCCAATAGATCTTATGCGGTTGACCAAAGTCATCATCCTATCAAACATAGCTTGAGTTGTTTCACCTTCCAAGAACACAAATCTCTCCAATTCACCATGAAGTAACTCGATGTTGCCCTTTCTCACACTCTTGTCTCCTTCAAATGAAGTCTTTAAGACTTCCCAAATGTCCTTAGCAATTTCTCTTCCATTGACCTTGTTGAACTCATCCGGAGCTAGACTTGAAACAAGCATGGCTACGGCTTGTGCATTTTGACGGAAGTTGTGTGCCTCTTCCGGAGTGATCTCTCTTTCTTCGGTGGGAAATGTCACACCAACATCAACCACTTCCCAAAGATTTGCGGCAATGAGGTGCATCTTCATTTTGTACGCCCAATCGGGATATCTTGATCCATCAAAGTGAGGTGGCTTGCCAAGATTGACGGATGGAGTATGATGAAGTGGGGCTTTGATGAGTTGTGAATAATCAAAGTTCATGGTGGAGTACATTCCTTTTGGTTGACTATGCTCTCTGGCTCCAACATCACTCGCACCATCTTGACCATTGTCAATTTTGCCACTTATAGCATCATCAACCTTCTTACTCAACTCTTCTTTCAACTTGCTCATCTCATCTTGCATTTTCTTCATTTCATCTTGAAAAAGCTTTGTTTGAGCTGCCATCAACTCTTTGGCTATTTCTTTAGCCAACTCTTGTGTCTTGTCGGTCTCCGATATTGTTTCTTCTCACGTGGTGAAACGCAATAAGAAGACCTCGCTCTGATACCAATTGAAAGGATCTAAACAATGCCTAGAGGGGGGGTGAATAGGCGTATCTAAAAAGTTTTACACAAATCTCAAAGTTACTTGTCAGCAACTGTCGGAAGTCCCGACAGTTTGAGTCAGCACTTCTGACGTGTCAGAAGTTCCGACGCAAACTGTCAGCACTCCTGACGCCTACGAGAAATGAACTACTAATGCTCAAATGAACTTTGTGAGACCGGTAACTTACAACACCACTTCTTAGTGGTAAGATGAAGATGTTAGGTCACTTCCTTGACGTTGAGAACTCTCCAAGTTGTAGATCAAGACCAAACCCTAAGAGAGAGGTTGAGAGAGAGACAAGCAAATACAAGTGATACCAAGCAAATCACATAAACAACAACAAACACGCGGGACAAAGGATTTATCCCCCCGAGGTTCGGCAACCCCACAAAGGAGCGCCTACGTCCTCGTTGTTGAGGTGACCACTTAGGTCGGAGTCTATTTCACCTCCTTGCCTCTCTCAAAGCAACCACAAAGGTCACTTGAGTTCTCCACTAAGAAAACAAGGGTAATACAAACTTCCCAAGGCTCTTCCACAAGATGGAAGCTCTTGGGCGACGCCTAGCCGGCTAGGGTTCCAAGAACCCAAGAGTAATAGACGCAAATCCAACCGGCTTGACGAAGAAATCAAGTGCTCAAGCTTGCAAGAATGATTTTCTCACTCAAACCACACTCCTATCACTCAAATTTGTGGGAATCGAAGTTAGGAGCAAAGGAGGGAGGAGAGAGAGCTCTTGAATGCTTGAGAGATGTTTTGGCCGTGAGTTGGTGAGCAATGAATGAGTGAGTAACGGTTAGAAGTGAAGAGAGTGCTATTTATACTCGTAGTAGAAATCTAACCGTTCAGATCTACGTCAGGACTTTCGACGTAGATCTCGGGACTTCCGACGTAGAGAGAAAGTATTGTTCACGCAAGGTTAAAAAACATTGCGCAAAGACAACGTCGGGACTTCCGACTTACGTCGGAACTGCTGACCGTCGGAACTTCCGACGCAGCAGTCAGCAGAGCGAGCCGATGGGCCTAGCGTCGGGACTCCTGGTGAGGGTCGAGACTCCTGACCGTCGGGAGTTCCGACATACGTCGGGACTTCCGACATCCTCAGTCATCGCACAGGCCAAGTGACTGGACGTCAGGACTCCCAGCGCAAGTTAACACTTCCGACCGTCGGGACTCCCGACACTAAAAGTCAGCAAAACTATTCTACGTGCTCGTGAAGTGCTAGAGTGTCTCTCTTTTGATTTTATTTTTGTACTTGAGCACTCTATCTTCCTCAGACCAACTAAGTTTTGCATCCCTCTTTATAGTGCGGCATACCTAAACCCAAGAAGCGAAAAGATAAACTTTGAAGCTCCGCTTGAGTTTGAAGCCTTCTTCAACACGATGAATTTAGGGATACCATTTCATCTTTATCAACTCTTTAATTCTTTCATGGGCCCAACATGTGCGACGTGGTGTACGAGTACCAGAATTGCAAACAGGAGTTGGAGTCGTACTTTGGAAGGCATACGCAAACATGGAATGAGTATAGACAGATTATGGACGCAAGGATTCGTGACATGTACATAGGGATGTATGTGGGTGCAGGTATGATAATGACTTATGTTGATTTAGCAAGCTGTATATATTGAATATTTCCCGTATGCTTATTTGAATCATATGTTGCAGCAGCTGTTCTAAATCCAAAGCTTACATATAGTTTGGATCCAACTCCAACAATGTTCGGTGGCCTGAAGGAGATATTTCAGCAAATGACGGATGTGGAGTGCGCCGTGCAGGCATTGCAGGAGGCTGAGATTTTTCGACAGAAGCGTGGTGAGTTTGGTTCAGAACTGGCAATGTGAAAGTGCATTTGCCCCCTATGTGGGTTTTGGTGTATTGATGACATCCAAATTAGGGACTAATGTGATCTTAATGAGATATGTCGCAGCTATTGGTCCCATGAAAGAATTAAAGAGTTGATAAAGATGAAATGGTATCCCTAAATTCATCGTGTTGAAGAAGGCTTCAAACTCAAGCGGAGCTTCAAAGTTTATCTTTTCGCTTCTTGGGTTTAGGTATGCCGCACTATAAAGAGGGATGCAAAACTTAGTTGGTCTGAGGAAGATAGAGTGCTCAAGTACAAAAATAAAATCAAAAGAGAGACACTCTAGCACTTCACGAGCACGTAGAATAGTTTTGCTGACTTTTAGTGTCGGGAGTCCCGACGGTCGGAAGTGTTAACTTGCGCTGGGAGTCCTGACGTCCAGTCACTTGGCCTGTGCGATGACTGAGGATGTCGGAAGTCCCGACGTATGTCGGAACTCCCGACGGTCAGGAGTCTCGACCCTCACCAGGAGTCCCGACGCTAGGCCCATCGGCTCGCTCTGCTGACTGCTGCGTCGGAAGTTCCGACGGTCAGCAGTTCCGACGTAAGTCGGAAGTCCCGACGTTGTCTTTGCGCAATGTTTTTTAACCTTGCGTGAACAATACTTTCTCTACGTCGGAAGTCCCGAGATCTACGTCGAAAGTCCTGACGTAGATCTGAACGGTTAGATTTCTACTACGAGTATAAATAGCACTCTCTTCACTTCTAACCGTTACTCACTCATTCATTGCTCACCAACTCACGGCCAAAACATCTCTCAAGCATTCAAGAGCTCTCTCTCCTCCCTCCTTTGCTCCTAACTTCGATTCCCACAAATTTGAGTGATAGGAGTGTGGTTTGAGTGAGAAAATCATTCTTGCAAGCTTGAGCACTTGATTTCTTCGTCAAGCCGGTTGGATTTGCGTCTATTACTCTTGGGTTCTTGGAACCCTAGCCGGCTAGGCGTCGCCCAAGAGCTTCCATCTTGTGGAAGAGCCTTGGGAAGTTTGTATTACCCTTGTTTTCTTAGTGGAGAACTCAAGTGACCTTTGTGGTTGCTTTGAGAGAGGCAAGGAGGTGAAATAGACTCCGACCTAAGTGGTCACCTCAACAACGAGGACGTAGGCGCTCCTTTGTGGGGTTGCCGAACCTCGGGATAAATCCTTTGTCCCGCGTGTTTGTTGTTGTTTATGTGATTTGCTTGGTATCACTTGTATTTGCTTGTCTCTCTCTCAACCTCTCTCTTAGGGTTTGGTCTTGATCTACAACTTGGAGAGTTCTCAACGTCAAGGAAGTGACCTAACATCTTCATCTTACCACTAAGAAGTGGTGTTGTAAGTTACCGGTCTCACAAAGTTCATTTGAGCATTAGTAGTTCATTTCTCGTAGGCGTCAGGAGTGCTGACAGTTTGCGTCGGAACTTCTGACACGTCAGAAGTGCTGACTCAAACTGTCGGGACTTCCGACAGTTGCTGACAAGTAACTTTGAGATTTGTGTAAAACTTTTTAGATACGCCTATTCACCCCCCTCTAGGCATTGTTTAGATCCTTTCAATTGGTATCAGAGCGAGGTCTTCTTATTGCGTTTCACCACGTGAGAAGAAACAATATCGGAGACCGACAAGACACAAGAGTTGGCTAAAGAAATAGCCAAAGAGTTGATGGCAGCTCAAACAAAGCTTTTTCAAGATGAAATGAAGAAAATGCAAGATGAGATGAGCAAGTTGAAAGAAGAGTTGAGTAAGAAGGTTGATGATGCTATAAGTGGCAAAATTGACAATGGTCAAGATGGTGCGAGTGATGTTGGAGCCAGAGAGCATAGTCAACCAAAAGGAATGTACTCCACCATGAACTTTGATTATTCACAACTCATCAAAGCCCCACTTCATCATACTCCATCCGTCAATCTTGGCAAGCCACCTCACTTTGATGGATCAAGATATCCCGATTGGGCGTACAAAATGAAGATGCACCTCATTGCCGCAAATCTTTGGGAAGTGGTTGATGTTGGTGTGACATTTCCCACCGAAGAAAGAGAGATCACTCCGGAAGAGGCACACAACTTCCGTCAAAATGCACAAGCCGTAGCCATGCTTGTTTCAAGTCTAGCTCCGGATGAGTTCAACAAGGTCAATGGAAGAGAAATTGCTAAGGACATTTGGGAAGTCTTAAAGACTTCATTTGAAGGAGACAAGAGTGTGAGAAAGGGCAACATCGAGTTACTTCATGGTGAATTGGAGAGATTTGTGTTCTTGGAAGGTGAAACAACTCAAGCTATGTTTGATAGGATGATGACTTTGGTCAACCGCATAAGATCTATTGGAAGCACCGAATGGGATGACAACAAGGTTGCTAGAAAGATTTTGAGAACATATAGAGCCAAGAACAATATGCTAGCATCCGTGATCATGGAGAGGCCCGACTATGATTGCATAACACCTCAAGAAGTTCTCGCGAAGCTCAAGCATCATGAATGCCTTGATCAAGATGCAATCAATGCTCATAGTCAAAATCCTAGTGCAATGGGATACAACAAGAGTGCAGCCCTAAAAGCAACTCATGTTCATGATGGCAATGGGTGTTGTCAAGAAAAGAAGAAGAAATTGAAGGATGATTCCTCAAGTGAAGAAGAAGATTCCGATGCGGAGGTTGCATTTGTGATTAGAAATCTTAGAACATTTATGAAGAAGAGCAACCGCAATACTTATGGAGATGGTAAGAAGAGATACAAGAAGAGGTTTTGCTATAGGTGTGGTAAAACCGGTCACTTCATTGCCGATTGTCCCGAAGAAAACAAAGACAAGAAAAACAAGAGTAATGATAAGAAGAACAAAGGCAAGAAGAAAGGTGAAGCTCATATTGGTGACGAATGGGAGTCAAATGATGATAGTGACTCAAGTGATGATGAGAAGAAGAAGAAAAAAGGAGCCGCAAACATTGCTATCCATCACTCTTCATCACCAACCATGAACCTCCCCGACTCGGTTTCATCACCAAAGCTCTTCCCCAACCTGGATTCATCACCAAGGCTTTTCTCCAACCTCATCGACAACGAATACTACACTCCAACTTGCCTTATGGCCAAGGGGGAGAAGGTACTATCCCCATCCAACTCCTCTAGTGATGAGTATGATAGTTGTGATGAGAACATAGAACAACTTGAAGCAACCATGATAAAGAAATTTGGTAAAAAGGCCTACACTAAAATAAAAATGCTAATGAAGAAATTAGAAAAGAAGGATAGATGCTTGGAGATGCAAGGGGAAATAATCACTCAAGAGCGAGAAAAGAACCAAGCTCTTGAAGCATCTATCGTCGAGGAAAAGTCGAAGGTTGAGAAGTTAACCGTTGAATTGTCTTTAGCCAATGACTCAATTGGGAAATTGACTAAATAACATTCCTCGGTTAATGATCAAATAGCTAGCCTCAAGAATGAAAAAAGTATTGCTCAAGAAAGCCTTACACGCTTGGAAGAAAAATATCAAAATCTTGAGCAAAACTATAGCACACTTTGGGCTAGCACTTCAACTTCTCCTAAGGCAACCGAAGACTCTAATGTCTCCACTAGCAATGGTTGTAAAAGATGCTACAAAATTGATGTAAATGCATATACTACTAACCTTGTTGAGCTAGAGAAGAGAGACAAGGAGATCAATAGGTTGAAGATGGCCTTGAAGAATGGGTGCAAGTGTCAAGAGCAATCCAACAAGACTATATACAAGGCATTTAGGCACCCATCTATCAAGGAAGGTCTTGGCTACAATAGGTATGATGGGAAGGCAAATGGAAGGAACATGGTCAATGGTGTGCCTTGTGTGAAGTTCAACAAGGGTGTTGCCCTTGATGAGCTTATATGCAAGGCCAACAACAAGGTCTACATTCCCAAGATCCAACCTACAAGCAACAAGACGAAGCAATCCGAGGCCCCCAAGCCACAAGCACCACTTCCACGGTGTTATGCTAGTGACTACATGTGTTGTTGGGGCAAGGATGGCAAGATTGTGGTGAAGTATGTTGGTGCCCTTAAGAGGAAGGAGATTATGAGGAGTGTTTGGGTGCCGAAGTTTTATGTGACTAACCCCCTAGGACCCAAATCTCTTTGGGTACCTAAAGCACAAGCTTGATTTGTCTTTGTAGGAATACTCCTCCGGTGGAACAAGTTGGGTGGTGGATAGTGGATGCACCAATCATATGACCGGAGAGAAGAACATGTTCACATCTTTCCAATCTAGTAATGATGAAAGTGGAAACATTTTGTTTGGTGACAATGGAAAAGGAGAAGTACTTGGTTTGGGTAAAATTGCTATCTCAAATGACAACTCTATCTCTAATGTTTTACTTGTGAATTCGTTGAGATACAATTTGTTATCCGTCTCGCAACTTTGTGAGATGGGTTACAATTGTCTCTTTATGGATAAGGGTGTGGAAGTCTTTAGAAGGAAGGATTCCTCTATTGCATTTACAGGTCATTTAAAAGGGAAACTCTATCTAGTTGATTTCACATCAAATAGAGTCAATCCCGAGACTTGTTTAATGGCAAAATCTAACATGGGTTGGCTATGGCATCGCCGACTTGCCCATGTTGGGATGAGGAACTTGGCCAAACTTCAAAAGGGCGAACACATCCTTCGACTAACAAATGTTTCTTTTGAGAAAGATAGGATTTTGACTATGAGCATTGATTGCATCTTGATCAAGGCATTCATGATGCTTGAGCTTCGCGAGAACTTCTTGAGGTGTTATGCAATCATAGTCGGGCCTCTCCATGATCACGGATGCTAGCATATTGTTCTTGGCTCTATATGTTCTCAAAATCTTTCTAGCAACCTTGTTGTCATCCCATTCGGTGCTTCCAATAGATCTTATGCGGTTGACCAAAGTCATCATCCTATCAAACATAGCTTGAGTTGTTTCACCTTCCAAGAACACAAATCTCTCCAATTCACCATGAAGTAACTCGATGTTGCCCTTTCTCACACTCTTGTCTCCTTCAAATGAAGTCTTTAAGACTTCCCAAATGTCCTTAGCAATTTCTCTTCCATTGACCTTGTTGAACTCATCCGGAGCTAGACTTGAAACAAGCATGGCTACGGCTTGTGCATTTTGACGGAAGTTGTGTGCCTCTTCCGGAGTGATCTCTCTTTCTTCGGTGGGAAATGTCACACCAACATCAACCACTTCCCAAAGATTTGCGGCAATGAGGTGCATCTTCATTTTGTACGCCCAATCGGGATATCTTGATCCATCAAAGTGAGGTGGCTTGCCAAGATTGACGGATGGAGTATGATGAAGTGGGGCTTTGATGAGTTGTGAATAATCAAAGTTCATGGTGGAGTACATTCCTTTTGGTTGACTATGCTCTCTGGCTCCAACATCACTCGCACCATCTTGACCATTGTCAATTTTGCCACTTATAGCATCATCAACCTTCTTACTCAACTCTTCTTTCAACTTGCTCATCTCATCTTGCATTTTCTCGTAGGCGTCAGGAGTGCTGACAGTTTGCGTCGGAACTTCTGACACGTCAGAAGTGCTGACTCAAACTGTCGGGACTTCCGACAGTTGCTGACAAGTAACTTTGAGATTTGTGTAAAACTTTTTAGATACGCCTATTCACCCCCCCTCTAGGCATTGTTTAGATCCTTTCAATTGGTATCAGAGCGAGGTCTTCTTATTGCGTTTCACCACGTGAGAAGAAACAATATCGGAGACCGACAAGACACAAGAGTTGGCTAAAGAAATAGCCAAAGAGTTGATGGCAGCTCAAACAAAGCTTTTTCAAGATGAAATGAAGAAAATGCAAGATGAGATGAGCAAGTTGAAAGAAGAGTTGAGTAAGAAGGTTGATGATGCTATAAGTGGCAAAATTGACAATGGTCAAGATGGTGCGAGTGATGTTGGAGCCAGAGAGCATAGTCAACCAAAAGGAATGTACTCCACCATGAACTTTGATTATTCACAACTCATCAAAGCCCCACTTCATCATACTCCATCCGTCAATCTTGGCAAGCCACCTCACTTTGATGGATCAAGATATCCCGATTGGGCGTACAAAATGAAGATGCACCTCATTGCCGCAAATCTTTGGGAAGTGGTTGATGTTGGTGTGACATTTCCCACCGAAGAAAGAGAGATCACTCCGGAAGAGGCACACAACTTCCGTCAAAATGCACAAGCCGTAGCCATGCTTGTTTCAAGTCTAGCTCCGGATGAGTTCAACAAGGTCAATGGAAGAGAAATTGCTAAGGACATTTGGGAAGTCTTAAAGACTTCATTTGAAGGAGACAAGAGTGTGAGAAAGGGCAACATCGAGTTACTTCATGGTGAATTGGAGAGATTTGTGTTCTTGGAAGGTGAAACAACTCAAGCTATGTTTGATAGGATGATGACTTTGGTCAACCGCATAAGATCTATTGGAAGCACCGAATGGGATGACAACAAGGTTGCTAGAAAGATTTTGAGAACATATAGAGCCAAGAACAATATGCTAGCATCCGTGATCATGGAGAGGCCCGACTATGATTGCATAACACCTCAAGAAGTTCTCGCGAAGCTCAAGCATCATGAATGCCTTGATCAAGATGCAATCAATGCTCATAGTCAAAATCCTATCTTTCTCAAAAGAAACATTTGTTAGTCGAAGGATGTGTTCGCCCTTTTGAAGTTTGGCCAAGTTCCTCATCCCAACATGGGCAAGTCGGCGATGCCATAGCCAACCCATGTTAGATTTTGCCATTAAACAAGTCTCGGGATTGACTCTATTTGATGTGAAATCAACTAGATAGAGTTTCCCTTTTAAATGACCTGTAAATGCAATAGAGGAATCCTTCCTTCTAAAGACTTCCACACCCTTATCCATAAAGAGACAATTGTAACCCATCTCACAAAGTTGCGAGACGGATAACAAATTGTATCTCAACGAATTCACAAGTAAAACATTAGAGATAGAGTTGTCATTTGAGATAGCAATTTTACCCAAACCAAGTACTTCTCCTTTTCCATTGTCACCAAACAAAATGTTTCCACTTTCATCATTACTAGATTGGAAAGATGTGAACATGTTCTTCTCTCCGGTCATATGATTGGTGCATCCACTATCCACCACCCAACTTGTTCCACCGGAGGAGTATTCCTACAAAGACAAATCAAGCTTGTGCTTTAGGTACCCAAAGAGATTTGGGTCCTAGGGGGTTAGTCACATAAAACTTCGGCACCCAAACACTCCTCATAATCTCCTTCCTCTTAAGGGCACCAACATACTTCACCACAATCTTGCCATCCTTGCCCCAACAACACATGTAGTCACTAGCATAACACCGTGGAAGTGGTGCTTGTGGCTTGGGGGCCTCGGATTGCTTCGTCTTGTTGCTTGTAGGTTGGATCTTGGGAATGTAGACCTTGTTGTTGGCCTTGCATATAAGCTCATCAAGGGCAACACCCTTGTTGAACTTCACACAAGGCACACCATTGACCATGTTCCTTCCATTTGCCTTCCCATCATACCTATTGTAGCCAAGACCTTCCTTGATAGATGGGTGCCTAAATGCCTTGTATATAGTCTTGTTGGATTGCTCTTGACACTTGCACCCATTCTTCAAGGCCATCTTCAACCTATTGATCTCCTTGTCTCTCTTCTCTAGCTCAACAAGGTTAGTAGTATATGCATTTACATCAATTTTGTAGCATCTTTTACAACCATTGCTAGTGGAGACATTAGAGTCTTCGGTTGCCTTAGGAGAAGTTGAAGTGCTAGCCCAAAGTGTGCTATAGTTTTGCTCAAGATTTTGATATTTTTCTTCCAAGCGTGTAAGGCTTTCTTGAGCAATACTTTTTTCATTCTTGAGGCTAGCTATTTGATCATTAACCGAGGAATGTTATTTAGTCAATTTCCCAATTGAGTCATTGGCTAAAGACAATTCAACGGTTAACTTCTCAACCTTCGACTTTTCCTCGACGATAGATGCTTCAAGAGCTTGGTTCTTTTCTCGCTCTTGAGTGATTATTTCCCCTTGCATCTCCAAGCATCTATCCTTCTTTTCTAATTTCTTCATTAGCATTTTTATTTTAGTGTAGGCCTTTTTACCAAATTTCTTTATCATGGTTGCTTCAAGTTGTTCTATGTTCTCATCACAACTATCATACTCATCACTAGAGGAGTTGGATGGGGATAGTACCTTCTCCCCCTTGGCCATAAGGCAAGTTGGAGTGTAGTATTCGTTGTCGATGAGGTTGGAGAAAAGCCTTGGTGATGAATCCAGGTTGGGGAAGAGCTTTGGTGATGAAACCGAGTCGGGGAGGTTCATGGTTGGTGATGAAGAGTGATGGATAGCAATGTTTGCGGCTCCTTTTTTCTTCTTCTTCTCATCATCACTTGAGTCACTATCATCATTTGACTCCCATTCGTCACCAATATGAGCTTCACCTTTCTTCTTGCCTTTGTTCTTCTTATCATTACTCTTGTTTTTCTTGTCTTTGTTTTCTTCGGGACAATCGGCAATGAAGTGACCGGTTTTACCACACCTATAGCAAAACCTCTTCTTGTATCTCTTCTTACCATCTCCATAAGTATTGCGGTTGCTCTTCTTCATAAATGTTCTAAGATTTCTAATCACAAATGCAACCTCCGCATCGGAATCTTCTTCTTCACTTGAGGAATCATCCTTCAATTTCTTCTTCTTTTCTTGACAACACCCATTGCCATCATGAACATGAGTTGCTTTTAGGGCTGCACTCTTGTTGTATCCCATTGCACTAGGATTTTGACTATGAGCATTGATTGCATCTTGATCAAGGCATTCATGATGCTTGAGCTTCGCGAGAACTTCTTGAGGTGTTATGCAATCATAGTCGGGCCTCTCCATGATCACGGATGCTAGCATATTGTTCTTGGCTCTATATGTTCTCAAAATCTTTCTAGCAACCTTGTTGTCATCCCATTCGGTGCTTCCAATAGATCTTATGCGGTTGACCAAAGTCATCATCCTATCAAACATAGCTTGAGTTGTTTCACCTTCCAAGAACACAAATCTCTCCAATTCACCATGAAGTAACTCGATGTTGCCCTTTCTCACACTCTTGTCTCCTTCAAATGAAGTCTTTAAGACTTCCCAAATGTCCTTAGCAATTTCTCTTCCATTGACCTTGTTGAACTCATCCGGAGCTAGACTTGAAACAAGCATGGCTACGGCTTGTGCATTTTGACGGAAGTTGTGTGCCTCTTCCGGAGTGATCTCTCTTTCTTCGGTGGGAAATGTCACACCAACATCAACCACTTCCCAAAGATTTGCGGCAATGAGGTGCATCTTCATTTTGTACGCCCAATCGGGATATCTTGATCCATCAAAGTGAGGTGGCTTGCCAAGATTGACGGATGGAGTATGATGAAGTGGGGCTTTGATGAGTTGTGAATAATCAAAGTTCATGGTGGAGTACATTCCTTTTGGTTGACTATGCTCTCTGGCTCCAACATCACTCGCACCATCTTGACCATTGTCAATTTTGCCACTTATAGCATCATCAACCTTCTTACTCAACTCTCTTTCAACTTGCTCATCTCATCTTGCATTTTCTTCATTTCATCTTGAAAAAGCTTTGTTTGAGCTGCCATCAACTCTTTGGCTATTTCTTTAGCCAACTCTTGTGTCTTGTCGGTCTCCGATATTGTTTCTTCTCACGTGGTGAAACGCAATAAGAAGACCTCGCTCTGATACCAATTGAAAGGATCTAAACAATGCCTAGAGGGGGGGTGAATAGGCGTATCTAAAAAGTTTTACACAAATCTCAAAGTTACTTGTCAGCAACTGTCGGAAGTCCCGACAGTTTGAGTCAGCACTTCTGACGTGTCAGAAGTTCCGACGCAAACTGTCAGCACTCCTGACGCCTACGAGAAATGAACTACTAATGCTCAAATGAACTTTGTGAGACCGGTAACTTACAACACCACTTCTTAGTGGTAAGATGAAGATGTTAGGTCACTTCCTTGACGTTGAGAACTCTCCAAGTTGTAGATCAAGACCAAACCCTAAGAGAGAGGTTGAGAGAGAGACAAGCAAATACAAGTGATACCAAGCAAATCACATAAACAACAACAAACACGCGGGACAAAGGATTTATCCCGAGGTTCGGCAACCCCACAAAGGAGCGCCTACGTCCTCGTTGTTGAGGTGACCACTTAGGTCGGAGTCTATTTCACCTCCTTGCCTCTCTCAAAGCAACCACAAAGGTCACTTGAGTTCTCCACTAAGAAAACAAGGGTAATACAAACTTCCCAAGGCTCTTCCACAAGATGGAAGCTCTTGGGCGACGCCTAGCCGGCTAGGGTTCCAAGAACCCAAGAGTAATAGACGCAAATCCAACCGGCTTGACGAAGAAATCAAGTGCTCAAGCTTGCAAGAATGATTTTCTCACTCAAACCACACTCCTATCACTCAAATTTGTGGGAATCGAAGTTAGGAGCAAAGGAGGGAGGAGAGAGAGCTCTTGAATGCTTGAGAGATGTTTTGGCCGTGAGTTGGTGAGCAATGAATGAGTGAGTAACGGTTAGAAGTGAAGAGAGTGCTATTTATACTCGTAGTAGAAATCTAACCGTTCAGATCTACGTCAGGACTTTCGACGTAGATCTCGGGACTTCCGACGTAGAGAGAAAGTATTGTTCACGCAAGGTTAAAAAACATTGCGCAAAGACAACGTCGGGACTTCCGACTTACGTCGGAACTGCTGACCGTCGGAACTTCCGACGCAGCAGTCAGCAGAGCGAGCCGATGGGCCTAGCGTCGGGACTCCTGGTGAGGGTCGAGACTCCTGACCGTCGGGAGTTCCGACATACGTCGGGACTTCCGACATCCTCAGTCATCGCACAGGCCAAGTGACTGGACGTCAGGACTCCCAGCGCAAGTTAACACTTCCGACCGTCGGGACTCCCGACACTAAAAGTCAGCAAAACTATTCTACGTGCTCGTGAAGTGCTAGAGTGTCTCTCTTTTGATTTTATTTTTGTACTTGAGCACTCTATCTTCCTCAGACCAACTAAGTTTTGCATCCCTCTTTATAGTGCGGCATACCTAAACCCAAGAAGCGAAAAGATAAACTTTGAAGCTCCGCTTGAGTTTGAAGCCTTCTTCAACACGATGAATTTAGGGATACCATTTCATCTTTATCAACTCTTTAATTCTTTCATGGGACCAATAGCTGCCACATGATAGTCCTCCACCTCTACTGGAGTCTTCCTCCGTGATCCTGCTCTTCTAAACAACCTGTCAATAGGATTCCCACCTTGCGAACCACCACCACCACCACTACCCCCTCCACGGTCGTAATTACCTCCTCTCTGTTGCACCCTCTGCTCGTAGTCATATTCTGCTCTCGACTGGTTTAGTGCTTCCTTCATCTGAGCCTCATATTCATCATCACCGAGGGGATGGTTTCCCTCCGCTGCAGCTTTTTCTTGTGTCAACCTTTGTCGAGCCCGGTCAGCAGTCGTCTTCTTAGCTCTGTCAAGATCTCGCCGAAAGTACGCACGCACATCTGGTGGCACACGGTCGCAATGCAAGGTATCCGCCCCGTGCCCAGCCAAATGCTGTTTAAATCTAGTGCAACCACCGCCTGCTTTCGTCACATGACAATAATTGCATCTCCATCTAGGAGCAAGATTTTCACCATGCTCCCATACAACGTCTCTGTTTCTGCCTGACATTGTCTACCTGCATAAACGGACAACACAAAGTCACACCTAAATAAAATGTATCCTAAATCCTACCACAAATCCTCCACAATATATACATAAAATATACCTAAAATCTATACCTAACATACACAAAGTCACAATATATACACAAAGTCACACAATATATACCTAAAATATACATCCTACACAACACAAA
>JAHUYU010002420.1:0-28974 GCA_030439765.1 Tripidium arundinaceum
TCGTGATGTTGTCAGTTTTGATACTATTTTTGGTACAAACAAGGAGAGTAGGCCTTTTGGTGTATTTGTTGGGTTCAATCATTTCAGGGAAACAGTGGTTTTTGGTGCTGTTCTTTTGTACGATGGAACATTTGAATCTTTCAAGTGGCTATATGAGACCTTCCTGAGAGCCCATAATGACAAGCAACCTAAAACAATATATACTGATCAAGATTATGCAATGGGAAAAGCAGTTAAGGAAGTCGTTACATTATCGCCTGTGCACTTTTCACATCATGCAGAATGCTGTCAAGCATCTAGCTGAACCAGATGATGAAAAATCAGGTGCTTCTCCCAATCAGGAAATAGAAGACAGCAATAAAGAACCAAGTATTCTCTCCAATTTTAGTGCATGTATGTATGAGTATGAAGATGAAGCAACATTTCAAGATGCATTTAACATCATGAGGTCAAAGGCAAAAAGGCAAACTTTGTTGGATAGTATATACAAGATCAGAGAAAAATGGGCTGAATTTTATATGAAGGATATGTTCACATTAGGAATGAGAAGTACACAACTCAGTGAGAGTCTAAATAGTGATCTGAAGCGACATTTCAAATCTGATTTTGATATAATCCGATTTCTTAAGCATTTTGAAAGGGTTGTAGAATATAAAAGAAAGAATGAACTGCAATCTGAATTTGAATCAAGGAAAAAATTACCTAGAATCAAAATGAGGACACCTATGTTAATCCAAGCTAGCAAGCTGTACACACCACCTATTTTTGAAGCTTTTCAAGGTGAGTATGAGAAGTCAATGGTAGCATGCACCACAGCATTAGAATGCGAAAATGAATATCTTGTAGCAATTTGGAGTCTTGATGAAAATTTTACCTTTGAGAAAGAGTACAAAGTTATTGGTGATCCTTTAAAGCAAACCAGTACATGCAGCTGTGGGCAATTCAATAGAATCGAAATACTTTGTGGCCATGCTCTAAAAGTCCTTGATTTGATGAATATCAAAACACTTTCCACACAATAAGTACTGAAGAGATGGACACGGGAAGCACGCAGTGGAACAGTACAAGACAACCAAGGCCAAAACATAATAAAAAATCCAAAAATAGATGATATGCTTCGCTACAAAGATATGACTCGCAAATTTCTCCATTTGGCACATTGAGTTGCCAGCCATCCAAAGTGCACCTTATTAGTAAACAACGCACTTGACATGCTCAGCAAGCAAGTTGAAAAAGAAATCAATGGTGTTGCAAGTCCTATGGATCCTGTCATCACTCCCACCAATGTTACTCCGCCCATTGAATTGTTGAGTACAACAAGCCTAAAAAAAGGAGGTGGAAACAAAAAGCTCGAAGCGTAAAAGAACTTGGCTTGACAAGAAGAGCAAGTTTACAATAAAAAGGGAGGCAACAAAAAAGAAAAAAGTTCAAAGGTGTGTGACAAGAAAAAAGAAAAAAGTTCTAAGGTCCGTGATAAGGAAAAAGAAAAATGTCCAAAGATATGCGACAACACAAAACATATCAGATTCTCTCTAGTTGTATCCATTGCAAAAAAGTTTCAATTGTATTTAGCTATTTGATTCTCTTTTATCTGAAGGAGCAAGAAACTATACAAGTGACGGTCGATGATGACATAGCAGTACAAATGTCATCTTTGCCTAAGGAAGGGATTTCTGAACAATACATGGCCATTAATTCCTTCTCTCAATTATTGACGGTAATATTTCAAAGTAATAAACCTTTTCTCTGAACCATACATGTCTATGATGTTGAATGATTGTTCTTTTATTTTGCAGGGATCAATGACAGATAGTGTTATTGGTGAATTCTAGTAGTACAGATCATCCATGGAATATATGGCTCACCAGCAGCAATGCCATCATGTTCATATAGTTTCTGGTTTTGTAGTGCAAGTGTAATGTTCAGCAGTTTGCTAGCAGCTTTTGTGACAATGTTGTTTTAGGCTGGATGACAAAAACATATAATCAGCAACAACTTTTGTGCATTGCATTGACAAATGCATTCCACAACATTTATGTACAAACCAATGTCATCTTACAATGAGTGCCAATTCCTATTGAGTGACAATTTACATTTTGCTGAACAGAACAGAACACCTCGAAGCACCTGGAAGATTCACAGAACAGAACACCTTGAAGCACATTTTACAGTAATCAGCATCTTCCTGAGTCCTGACCACCACTAGCGGCTGCCATGAGGCGGTAACACCTGCGGCCACTATGCTGAGCGTCGCGGTGGCAGGAAGGTAAACACCGGCGTGGTAAGGAACGGTGTCGACGGGACTAGACATGGCACAGCAGCTTCGTCGGCGATGAGGCTCATGCGTGGTGGCGGGGAGATGAGCGCCGACACCGACGGCGCACGCCGCACCTGGCGAGGGCGGCACCGCTGGTCCAGTGCCGCGCCGATCTGGTGACGAGAGGTCGGGAGCACCGCGCCGCTCCGGTGACGCACCTGGCGACGATGGAGCCGCTGCGCCAATCTAGTGCCTGCAACGGCGTCAGAGGAACGACAGCCGGCACCAACGGCGCGCGTGCCGCACCTGGCAAGGACGGCAACGCTCGATCCAGTGTGGCGCCAGAAGAGGACAGGAGCACCGGGGCGCTTTGGTGCCCGGTTACGACCGAGGAGCCGCGCGGCCTAGGGAACAAGCGACGACGGAGGCGGAGGTTGGAGTCACAAGGGGATAAGAATCGTGCGGATGGGCTCACATGGGCCGGTTGGAGGCCTATTATATTAGTTTCCGAGAGGTCACGCTTGGATCTAGTATCAACGGCCTGGATGAGCAACTATAGAGACAAGTCGTATTTGTTAACTACAGACGATCTCGTTCTGGAGGGTCATCAGGTGGCGGCGTGCCAGGTGGGCGGAGTGTCGGGTGGCATCCCAAGCACTCAGGCGATTACAGTTCCGCACAAGAGTGAGAGTGATATCTGTTCGCTTGTCTTATTCTCAGCTTATTTCAGTTTATTCCAGCTTATTCTCTCTAACAGAATACTATTAAATTAGTCGAAATCAGCTGGTTTTTATAGCAGCCGAATGCCCCCATAAACGAATGGAAAAGTAAGAGCCTGAGAGTTGTGGTCATCCTAAAATCATTTTTATTTCTAAATACTTACATGCATTACATGCTTATACATAGACACATGTCATAAATGACAGGTGCTTAGGGTGTCTTTATGGTATATCCTTAGTTTGTGCTCTGCTTTCCATGGGGTGATATTTTTTTGCAACAATCTCTAGGAGAGATTTGACAAAACCGGATTTGTCTGGAAAGTTTTGGAAGTTGGTTTCGAATTTCGATTGAGGCGGAGTACTGAGGATTTTACCTCTGCTTCATGCTCAAAAAATTTTACCTCTGCTTATACAAACCACAAGCAGGCGGATAGGGTAGGTGCGAAGATGTGCGTCCGTTGCTCACTCTCGCAACTCTGTTCCACCGACACCTTTCATTACCTGAAGAAACTTGGTTGGACATTTTCATGGCCACACTAGCCAAGCTAGAGTAATCAAGACAGTGCACGGCTGAGTCAGCTGCCACATGTGCCGCCCGAACTATATATAGTAATATAATATCATGGACGGTTATAACGGCCAGGCCAGACAGCTAGCCTCAGTCTGTCCAGGGTGAAAAAGGAGAGTGCAACTGTGCAAGTCGCCAAAACTTGTGAATTTTTATTATCAAAATGATGTTGTGCAAGAAATGGGAAGGAGATCACACAAGCCACGACCACAAAAGTCTCTCCAACTTTGGTTTTCCCTTTTAATGCAATCTCTACTGTTATATTTGCAGCACCTCCTGCAACAGCAAGAACATCATCAGGCTGATCGAGCGCCGAAGATGGCAACGGGCAAGCGCACGGCATCACGCGCTCTCCTTGTCATGATGGCGACGGTAGTGATTCTGCATCGGACCCTCTGCGTTGCTGCCTCAGCGACTGCAGCGCCGCCGGCGACGAAGCAGACGCGGACCCCGGCGCTGTTCGTGTTCGGGGACTCCATCGTGGACCCGGGCAACAACAACGCCATCATCACGACGGTGCGCTGCAACTTCGCACCCTACGGTCAGGACTTCCCCGGCCACAACGCCACCGGCAGGTTCAGCAACGGCAAGGTGCCCGGCGACATCCTCGGTACGTTCGTCCTTTTCTTTCTTTTTTAGATTATATAAGATTAGAATTCGAAAAGGACAGAACTGAAAAAAGAAACTTTTAAAACTGTTATTACTGTCGTCATTGAGTTGCTGTAGCCAGCCGGCTGGGCATCAAGGAGTACGTGCCGGCGTACCTCGGCACGGAGCTCAGCGACTTCGACCTCCTCACCGGCGTCAGCTTCGCGTCCGGCGGCTGCGGCTTCGACCCCCTCACCGCCGACCTCGTGGTAACTAACCGATCGCCCGTTCCAACGTCTCCGAACCTGCAGCAGCTCTGCATTCTGCAATGGCATCGTTTCTGATTTCCTGACCGCACTGCCTGCCTGCCGTGTCGTCATCAGTCCGTGCTCACCATGGACAACCAGCTGGACCTGTTCAAGGAGTACAAGGAGAAGCTGAAGCGCGTCGCCGGCGCCCACCGGGCCGCCGACATCGTGTCCAGGAGCCTGTACATGGTGGTCACCGGCACCGACGACCTCGCCAACACCTACTTCACCACGCCGTTCCGGCGAGACTACGACCTCGAGTCCTACATCGAGTTCGTCGTGCAGTGCGCCTCCGACTTCATCAAGGTGCGTGCAGTGCGGTCAGGAAATCAGAAACGATGCCATTGCAGAATGCAGAGCTGCTGCAGGTTCGGAGACGTTGGAACGGGCGATCGGTTAGTTACCACGAGGTCGGCGGTGAGGGGGTCGAAGCCGCAGCCGCCGGACGCGAAGCTGACGCCGGTGAGGAGGTCGAAGTCGCTGAGCTCCGTGCCGAGGTACGCCGGCACGTACTCCTTGATGCCCAGCCGGCTGGCTACAGCAACTCAATGACGACAGTAATAACAGTTTTAAAAGTTTCTTTTTTCAGTTCTGTCCTTTTCGAATTCTAATCTTATATAATCTAAAAAAGAAAGAAAAGGACGAACGTACCGAGGATGTCGCCGGGCACCTTGCCGTTGCTGAACCTGCCGGTGGCGTTGTGGCCGGGGAAGTCCTGACCGTAGGGTGCGAAGTTGCAGCGCACCGTCGTGATGATGGCGTTGTTGTTGCCCGGGTCCACGATGGAGTCCCCGAACACGAACAGCGCCGGGGTCCGCGTCTGCTTCGTCGCCGGCGGCGCTGCAGTCGCTGAGGCAGCAACGCAGAGGGTCCGATGCAGAATCACTACCGTCGCCATCATGACAAGGAGAGCGCGTGATGCCGTGCGCTTGCCCGTTGCCATCTTCGGCGCTCGATCAGCCTGATGATGTTCTTGCTGTTGCAGGAGGTGCTGCAAATATAACAGTAGAGATTGCATTAAAAGGGAAAACCAAAGTTGGAGAGACTTTTGTGGTCGTGGCTTGTGTGATCTCCTTCCCATTTCTTGCACAACATCATTTTGATAATAAAAATTCACAAGTTTTGGCGACTTGCACAGTTGCACTCTCCTTTTTCACCCTGGACAGACTGAGGCTAGCTGTCTGGCCTGGCCGTTATAACCGTCCATGATATTATATTACTATATATAGTTCGGGCGGCACATGTGGCAGCTGACTCAGCCGTGCACTGTCTTGATTACTCTAGCTTGGCTAGTGTGGCCATGAAAATGTCCAACCAAGTTTCTTCAGGTAATGAAAGGTGTCGGTGGAACAGAGTTGCGAGAGTGAGCAACGGACGCACATCTTCGCACCTACCCTATCCGCCTGCTTGTGGTTTGTATAAGCAGAGGTAAAATTTTTTGAGCATGAAGCAGAGGTAAAATCCTCAGTACTCCGCCTCAATCGAAATTCGAAACCAACTTCCAAAACTTTCCAGACAAATCCGGTTTTGTCAAATCTCTCCTAGAGATTGTTGCAAAAAAATATCACCCCATGGAAAGCAGAGCACAAACTAAGGATATACCATAAAGACACCCTAAGCACCTGTCATTTATGACATGTGTCTATGTATAAGCATGTAATGCATGTAAGTATTTAGAAATAAAAATGATTTTAGGATGACCACAACTCTCAGGCTCTTACTTTTCCATTCGTTTATGGGGGCATTCGGCTGCTATAAAAACCAGCTGATTTCGACTAATTTAATAGTATTCTGTTAGAGAGAATAAGCTGGAATAAACTGAAATAAGCTGAGAATAAGACAAGCGAACAGATATCACTCTCACTCTTGTGCGGAACTGTAATCGCCTGAGTGCTTGGGATGCCACCCGACACTCCGCCCACCTGGCACGCCGCCACCTGATGACCCTCCAGAACGAGATCGTCTGTAGTTAACAAATACGACTTGTCTCTATAGTTGCTCATCCAGGCCGTTGATACTAGATCCAAGCGTGACCTCTCGGAAACTAATATAATAGGCCTCCAACCGGCCCATGTGAGCCCATCCGCACGATTCTTATCCCCTTGTGACTCCAACCTCCGCCTCCGTCGTCGCTTGTTCCCTAGGCCGCGCGGCTCCTCGGTCGTAACCGGGCACCAAAGCGCCCCGGTGCTCCTGTCCTCTTCTGGCGCCACACTGGATCGAGCGTTGCCGTCCTTGCCAGGTGCGGCACGCGCGCCGTTGGTGCCGGCTGTCGTTCCTCTGACGCCGTTGCAGGCACTAGATTGGCGCAGCGGCTCCATCGTCGCCAGGTGCGTCACCGGAGCGGCGCGGTGCTCCCGACCTCTCGTCACCAGATCGGCGCGGCACTGGACCAGCGGTGCCGCCCTCGCCAGGTGCGGCGTGCGCCGTCGGTGTCGGCGCTCATCTCCCCGCCACCACGCATGAGCCTCATCGCCGACGAAGCTGCTGTGCCATGTCTAGTCCCGTCGACACCGTTCCTTACCACGCCGGTGTTTACCTTCCTGCCACCGCGACGCTCAGCATAGTGGCCGCAGGTGTTACCGCCTCATGGCAGCCGCTAGTGGTGGTCAGGACTCAGGAAGATGCTGATTACTGTAAAATGTGCTTCAAGGTGTTCTGTTCTGTGAATCTTCCAGGTGCTTCGAGGTGTTCTGTTCTGTTCAGCAAAATGTAAATTGTCACTCAATAGGAATTGGCACTCATTGTAAGATGACATTGGTTTGTACATAAATGTTGTGGAATGCATTTGTCAATGCAATGCACAAAAGTTGTTGCTGATTATATGTTTTTGTCATCCAGCCTAAAACAACATTGTCACAAAAGCTGCTAGCAAACTGCTGAACATTACACTTGCACTACAAAACCAGAAACTATATGAACATGATGGCATTGCTGCTGGTGAGCCATATATTCCATGGATGATCTGTACTACTAGAATTCACCAATAACACTATCTGTCATTGATCCCTGCAAAATAAAAGAACAATCATTCAACATCATAGACATGTATGGTTCAGAGAAAAGGTTTATTACTTTGAAATATTACCGTCAATAATTGAGAGAAGGAATTAATGGCCATGTATTGTTCAGAAATCCCTTCCTTAGGCAAAGATGACATTTGTACTGCTATGTCATCATCGACCGTCACTTGTATAGTTTCTTGCTCCTTCAGATAAAAGAGAATCAAATAGCTAAATACAATTGAAACTTTTTTGCAATGGATACAACTAGAGAGAATCTGATATGTTTTGTGTTGTCGCATATCTTTGGACATTTTTCTTTTTCCTTATCACGGACCTTAGAACTTTTTTCTTTTTTCTTGTCACACACCTTTGAACTTTTTTCTTTTTTGTTGCCTCCCTTTTTATTGTAAACTTGCTCTTCTTGTCAAGCCAAGTTCTTTTACGCTTCGAGCTTTTTGTTTCCACCTCCTTTTTTTAGGCTTGTTGTACTCAACAATTCAATGGGCGGAGTAACATTGGTGGGAGTGATGACAGGATCCATAGGACTTGCAACACCATTGATTTCTTTTTCAACTTGCTTGCTGAGCATGTCAAGTGCGTTGTTTACTAATAAGGTGCACTTTGGATGGCTGGCAACTCAATGTGCCAAATGGAGAAATTTGCGAGTCATATCTTTGTAGCGAAGCATATCATCTATTTTTGGATTTTTTATTATGTTTTGGCCTTGGTTGTCTTGTACTGTTCCACTGCGTGCTTCCCGTGTCCATCTCTTCAGTACTTATTGTGTGGAAAGTGTTTTGATATTCATCAAATCAAGGACTTTTAGAGCATGGCCACAAAGTATTTCGATTCTATTGAATTGCCCACAGCTGCATGTACTGGTTTGCTTTAAAGGATCACCAATAACTTTGTACTCTTTCTCAAAGGTAAAATTTTCATCAAGACTCCAAATTGCTACAAGATATTCATTTTCGCATTCTAATGCTGTGGTGCATGCTACCATTGACTTCTCATACTCACCTTGAAAAGCTTCAAAAATAGGTGGTGTGTACAGCTTGCTAGCTTGGATTAACATAGGTGTCCTCATTTTGATTCTAGGTAATTTTTTCCTTGATTCAAATTCAGATTGCAGTTCATTCTTTCTTTTATATTCTACAACCCTTTCAAAATGCTTAAGAAATCGGATTATATCAAAATCAGATTTGAAATGTCGCTTCAGATCACTATTTAGACTCTCACTGAGTTGTGTACTTCTCATTCCTAATGTGAACATATCCTTCATATAAAATTCAGCCCATTTTTCTCTGATCTTGTATATACTATCCAACAAAGTTTGCCTTTTTGCCTTTGACCTCATGATGTTAAATGCATCTTGAAATGTTGCTTCATCTTCATACTCATACATACATGCACTAAAATTGGAGAGAATACTTGGTTCTTTATTGCTGTCTTCTATTTCCTGATTGGGAGAAGCACCTGATTTTTCATCATCTGGTTCAGCTAGATGCTTGACAGCATTCTGCATGATGTGAAAAGTGCACAGGCGATAATGTAACGACTTCCTTAACTGCTTTTCCCATTGCATAATCTTGATCAGTATATATTGTTTTAGGTTGCTTGTCATTATGGGCTCTCAGGAAGGTCTCATATAGCCACTTGAAAGATTCAAATGTTCCATCGTACAAAAGAACAGCACCAAAAACCACTGTTTCCCTGAAATGATTGAACCCAACAAATACACCAAAAGGCCTACTCTCCTTGTTTGTACCAAAAATAGTATCAAAACTGACAACATCACCAAAATATGCATAGTCAGTGAGCATTTTAGCATCAACCTAGAATATGTTTGCAATCTGTTCTTTCCGGTCCATCTGCAAGGCATATTGAAATGATGGATTCTCGGCAATTTTTTCCTAAAAATACATAAGCATGCTTCCTGCTTGACCATATGCCATCTCCCATTGCCGCTTGCCCCGTAAATAATTCTTGTGGTCCTGAAGAGTGTAACTGAGATTAACTGAGCCACCAACTTGGATGCAAGCCAACTCAAGAGCAGTTTTGGGCCCAATTCCTGCATCGTCAGCCATCTCAATTTCAAAACCTTGTAACTGAAATTTTCCTTTGGGACGTCATCAAGTGTGAGGTTTGTGGCAGCTAAAGGGTATGATTGTGTTCCAAAAATAGATCAGTCACTTTATATTTCCCTTATTCTTGTCCATTATAAGTCACATGCGAACTTGACAATTGGTTCTAGTTTCAGCTCTTGGTCACTCTGTTAGATGATCTCTTTTATCGGGCTTTCTATGACCCTCGTTTGCACAAACATATCTGCAGGAACTAACCTTCCCATCTAAGCTTTTGTTTGTGTACATTTTTCTCACCTCAAAGTTTTTTTTTTGACCCCTAAAGCTAATCCAAAACATTCAAGCCTCATCCGTAGTATTGAACTCCATGCCAACTCGAGGTAAAAGACTAGAAGCAAGCCCTCCCTACAAGAAAAAATAAAGATGGCATGACATTAGGCGGTGATCTGAACAACTACAATTTATCCTCTAATTAGATGGACCAAAAAAACAACCATGACATTACACACCTATTTTCTTCCATCTTAAATATGCAAATTTTGTTTTCATTCAAGCAAGTTGATGTTCCCTTCAAGCTTCCATACCAGATTTCCTTCAGTCGATCGATTCCAGCAAAATCCAATGAAGGAGGACAAAAACAATCAAATTAGAACAACACTAGCTTAAGTACACCGCAAGAGATGACGTAAGTGTAGAGATTTCTGGCACCTGCTAGCCGATGGAGAGCACCATGATAATAGCAGTCCCAGGCCCGCGCGGATGCATAACCTGCATTGCACGATCTCTCGGGTCCGAGGGGCTCCGGCTTCTCCACAACAATGCGTAACACTGTGTAGTTAGGGAAAAAAAACAGCTCTGGCTCCCCCACAAAACAACGTGAACAGAGGACCCGCCGGAACCATGGTTTTGGGGGCTCCGCCAGCTCTGCTACGGTGCACTACAGTGACAGAGCCAGAGTCGATCGGAGCCCCTCTTAACACGCCCTTAGTACCACGCCAGGATGGGAGCCGCGTGGAGAGTCAGGCAGGCGGGAGGGTCCGCGTGGAGAGTCAGGCAGGCGGCGGAACGAGATCCTCTGCAGTTGGCTAGATGAACTTGTCTCTGCAGTTGGCCATCCATGCCGTTCATATCTGATCCAAGCATCAGCTCCAGAGAAGGTAGTCTAGCAGGCCTCCAACCGGGCCATATGAGCCCATCCTGCACGTCTCTTTGTCATCTGGCCAATTCCGCATTGTTTTTTTTTCACGCGAGTACTCGACGCTTTGGCGCTCGGACCACGTTTTTTTGGCGCGAGAGTGGAAGGGGCGTGTGTCGGCGATCGGATTCTGCTGCTGGTGCTCTCCATCGGCTAGCAGGTGCCAGAAATCTCTACACTTACGTCATCTCTTGCGGTGTACTTAAGCTAGTGTTGTTCTAATTTGATTGTTTTTGTCCTCCTTCATTGGATTTTGCTGGAATCGATCGACTGAAGGAAATCTGGTATGGAAGCTTGAAGGGAACATCAACTTGCTTGAATGAAAACAAAATTTGCATATTTAAGATGGAAGAAAATAGGTGTGTAATGTCATGGTTGTTTTTTTGGTCCATCTAATTAGAGGATAAATTGTAGTTGTTCAGATCACCGCCTAATGTCATGCCATCTTTATTTTTTCTTGTAGGGAGGGCTTGCTTCTAGTCTTTTACCTCGAGTTGGCATGGAGTTCAATACTACGGATGAGGCTTGAATGTTTTGGATTAGCTTTAGGGGTCAAAAAAAAAACTTTGAGGTGAGAAAAATGTACACAAACAAAAGCTTAGATGGGAAGGTTAGTTCCTGCAGATATGTTTGTGCAAACGAGGGTCATAGAAAGCCCGATAAAAGAGATCATCTAACAGAGTGACCAAGAGCTGAAACTAGAACCAATTGTCAAGTTCGCATGTGACTTATAATGGACAAGAATAAGGGAAATATAAAGTGACTGATCTATTTTTGGAACACAATCATACCCTTTAGCTGCCACAAACCTCACACTTGATGACGTCCCAAAGGAAAATTTCAGTTACAAGGTTTTGAAATTGAGATGGCTGACGATGCAGGAATTGGGCCCAAAACTGCTCTTGAGTTGGCTTGCATCCAAGTTGGTGGCTCAGTTAATCTCAGTTACACTCTTCAGGACCACAAGAATTATTTACGGGGCAAGCGGCAATGGGAGATGGCATATGGTCAAGCAGGAAGCATGCTTATGTATTTTTAGGAAAAAATTGCCGAGAATCCATCATTTCAATATGCCTTGCAGATGGACCGGAAAGAACAGATTGCAAACATATTCTAGGTTGATGCTAAAATGCTCACTGACTATGCATATTTTGGTGATGTTGTCAGTTTTGATACTATTTTTGGTACAAACAAGGAGAGTAGGCCTTTTGGTGTATTTGTTGGGTTCAATCATTTCAGGGAAACAGTGGTTTTTGGTGCTGTTCTTTTGTACGATGGAACATTTGAATCTTTCAAGTGGCTATATGAGACCTTCCTGAGAGCCCATAATGACAAGCAACCTAAAACAATATATACTGATCAAGATTATGCAATGGGAAAAGCAGTTAAGGAAGTCGTTACATTATCGCCTGTGCACTTTTCACATCATGCAGAATGCTGTCAAGCATCTAGCTGAACCAGATGATGAAAAATCAGGTGCTTCTCCCAATCAGGAAATAGAAGACAGCAATAAAGAACCAAGTATTCTCTCCAATTTTAGTGCATGTATGTATGAGTATGAAGATGAAGCAACATTTCAAGATGCATTTAACATCATGAGGTCAAAGGCAAAAAGGCAAACTTTGTTGGATAGTATATACAAGATCAGAGAAAAATGGGCTGAATTTTATATGAAGGATATGTTCACATTAGGAATGAGAAGTACACAACTCAGTGAGAGTCTAAATAGTGATCTGAAGCGACATTTCAAATCTGATTTTGATATAATCCGATTTCTTAAGCATTTTGAAAGGGTTGTAGAATATAAAAGAAAGAATGAACTGCAATCTGAATTTGAATCAAGGAAAAAATTACCTAGAATCAAAATGAGGACACCTATGTTAATCCAAGCTAGCAAGCTGTACACACCACCTATTTTGAAGCTTTTCAAGGTGAGTATGAGAAGTCAATGGTAGCATGCACCACAGCATTAGAATGCGAAAATGAATATCTTGTAGCAATTTGGAGTCTTGATGAAAATTTTACCTTTGAGAAAGAGTACAAAGTTATTGGTGATCCTTTAAAGCAAACCAGTACATGCAGCTGTGGGCAATTCAATAGAATCGAAATACTTTGTGGCCATGCTCTAAAAGTCCTTGATTTGATGAATATCAAAACACTTTCCACACAATAAGTACTGAAGAGATGGACACGGGAAGCACGCAGTGGAACAGTACAAGACAACCAAGGCCAAAACATAATAAAAAATCCAAAAATAGATGATATGCTTCGCTACAAAGATATGACTCGCAAATTTCTCCATTTGGCACATTGAGTTGCCAGCCATCCAAAGTGCACCTTATTAGTAAACAACGCACTTGACATGCTCAGCAAGCAAGTTGAAAAAGAAATCAATGGTGTTGCAAGTCCTATGGATCCTGTCATCACTCCCACCAATGTTACTCCGCCCATTGAATTGTTGAGTACAACAAGCCTAAAAAAAGGAGGTGGAAACAAAAAGCTCGAAGCGTAAAAGAACTTGGCTTGACAAGAAGAGCAAGTTTACAATAAAAAGGGAGGCAACAAAAAAGAAAAAAGTTCAAAGGTGTGTGACAAGAAAAAAGAAAAAAGTTCTAAGGTCCGTGATAAGGAAAAAGAAAAATGTCCAAAGATATGCGACAACACAAAACATATCAGATTCTCTCTAGTTGTATCCATTGCAAAAAAGTTTCAATTGTATTTAGCTATTTGATTCTCTTTTATCTGAAGGAGCAAGAAACTATACAAGTGACGGTCGATGATGACATAGCAGTACAAATGTCATCTTTGCCTAAGGAAGGGATTTCTGAACAATACATGGCCATTAATTCCTTCTCTCAATTATTGACGGTAATATTTCAAAGTAATAAACCTTTTCTCTGAACCATACATGTCTATGATGTTGAATGATTGTTCTTTTATTTTGCAGGGATCAATGACAGATAGTGTTATTGGTGAATTCTAGTAGTACAGATCATCCATGGAATATATGGCTCACCAGCAGCAATGCCATCATGTTCATATAGTTTCTGGTTTTGTAGTGCAAGTGTAATGTTCAGCAGTTTGCTAGCAGCTTTTGTGACAATGTTGTTTTAGGCTGGATGACAAAAACATATAATCAGCAACAACTTTTGTGCATTGCATTGACAAATGCATTCCACAACATTTATGTACAAACCAATGTCATCTTACAATGAGTGCCAATTCCTATTGAGTGACAATTTACATTTTGCTGAACAGAACAGAACACCTCGAAGCACCTGGAAGATTCACAGAACAGAACACCTTGAAGCACATTTTACAGTAATCAGCATCTTCCTGAGTCCTGACCACCACTAGCGGCTGCCATGAGGCGGTAACACCTGCGGCCACTATGCTGAGCGTCGCGGTGGCAGGAAGGTAAACACCGGCGTGGTAAGGAACGGTGTCGACGGGACTAGACATGGCACAGCAGCTTCGTCGGCGATGAGGCTCATGCGTGGTGGCGGGGAGATGAGCGCCGACACCGACGGCGCACG
Organism: Tripidium arundinaceum; assembly: GCA_030439765.1. Lineage (NCBI taxonomy): Eukaryota > Viridiplantae > Streptophyta > Magnoliopsida > Poales > Poaceae > Tripidium > Tripidium arundinaceum. Next base: position 14,261 of record JAHUYU010002420.1, read on the forward strand.
CCGCACCTGGCGAGGGCGGCACCGCTGGTCCAGTGCCGCGCCGATCTGGTGACGAGAGGTCGGGAGCACCGCGCCGCTCCGGTGACGCACCTGGCGACGATGGAGCCGCTGCGCCAATCTAGTGCCTGCAACGGCGTCAGAGGAACGACAGCCGGCACCAACGGCGCGCGTGCCGCACCTGGCAAGGACGGCAACGCTCGATCCAGTGTGGCGCCAGAAGAGGACAGGAGCACCGGGGCGCTTTGGTGCCCGGTTACGACCGAGGAGCCGCGCGGCCTAGGGAACAAGCGACGACGGAGGCGGAGGTTGGAGTCACAAGGGGATAAGAATCGTGCGGATGGGCTCACATGGGCCGGTTGGAGGCCTATTATATTAGTTTCCGAGAGGTCACGCTTGGATCTAGTATCAACGGCCTGGATGAGCAACTATAGAGACAAGTCGTATTTGTTAACTACAGACGATCTCGTTCTGGAGGGTCATCAGGTGGCGGCGTGCCAGGTGGGCGGAGTGTCGGGTGGCATCCCAAGCACTCAGGCGATTACAGTTCCGCACAAGAGTGAGAGTGATATCTGTTCGCTTGTCTTATTCTCAGCTTATTTCAGTTTATTCCAGCTTATTCTCTCTAACAGAATACTATTAAATTAGTCGAAATCAGCTGGTTTTTATAGCAGCCGAATGCCCCCATAAACGAATGGAAAAGTAAGAGCCTGAGAGTTGTGGTCATCCTAAAATCATTTTTATTTCTAAATACTTACATGCATTACATGCTTATACATAGACACATGTCATAAATGACAGGTGCTTAGGGTGTCTTTATGGTATATCCTTAGTTTGTGCTCTGCTTTCCATGGGGTGATATTTTTTTGCAACAATCTCTAGGAGAGATTTGACAAAACCGGATTTGTCTGGAAAGTTTGGAAGTTGGTTTCGAATTTCGATTGAGGCGGAGTACTGAGGATTTTACCTCTGCTTCATGCTCAAAAAATTTTACCTCTGCTTATACAAACCACAAGCAGGCGGATAGGGTAGGTGCGAAGATGTGCGTCCGTTGCTCACTCTCGCAACTCTGTTCCACCGACACCTTTCATTACCTGAAGAAACTTGGTTGGACATTTTCATGGCCACACTAGCCAAGCTAGAGTAATCAAGACAGTGCACGGCTGAGTCAGCTGCCACATGTGCCGCCCGAACTATATATAGTAATATAATATCATGGACGGTTATAACGGCCAGGCCAGACAGCTAGCCTCAGTCTGTCCAGGGTGAAAAAGGAGAGTGCAACTGTGCAAGTCGCCAAAACTTGTGAATTTTTATTATCAAAATGATGTTGTGCAAGAAATGGGAAGGAGATCACACAAGCCACGACCACAAAAGTCTCTCCAACTTTGGTTTTCCCTTTTAATGCAATCTCTACTGTTATATTTGCAGCACCTCCTGCAACAGCAAGAACATCATCAGGCTGATCGAGCGCCGAAGATGGCAACGGGCAAGCGCACGGCATCACGCGCTCTCCTTGTCATGATGGCGACGGTAGTGATTCTGCATCGGACCCTCTGCGTTGCTGCCTCAGCGACTGCAGCGCCGCCGGCGACGAAGCAGACGCGGACCCCGGCGCTGTTCGTGTTCGGGGACTCCATCGTGGACCCGGGCAACAACAACGCCATCATCACGACGGTGCGCTGCAACTTCGCACCCTACGGTCAGGACTTCCCCGGCCACAACGCCACCGGCAGGTTCAGCAACGGCAAGGTGCCCGGCGACATCCTCGGTACGTTCGTCCTTTTCTTTCTTTTTTAGATTATATAAGATTAGAATTCGAAAAGGACAGAACTGAAAAAAGAAACTTTTAAAACTGTTATTACTGTCGTCATTGAGTTGCTGTAGCCAGCCGGCTGGGCATCAAGGAGTACGTGCCGGCGTACCTCGGCACGGAGCTCAGCGACTTCGACCTCCTCACCGGCGTCAGCTTCGCGTCCGGCGGCTGCGGCTTCGACCCCCTCACCGCCGACCTCGTGGTAACTAACCGATCGCCCGTTCCAACGTCTCCGAACCTGCAGCAGCTCTGCATTCTGCAATGGCATCGTTTCTGATTTCCTGACCGCACTGCCTGCCTGCCGTGTCGTCATCAGTCCGTGCTCACCATGGACAACCAGCTGGACCTGTTCAAGGAGTACAAGGAGGTCGAAGTCGCTGAGCTCCGTGCCGAGGTACGCCGGCACGTACTCCTTGATGCCCAGCCGGCTGGCTACAGCAACTCAATGACGACAGTAATAACAGTTTTAAAAGTTTCTTTTTTCAGTTCTGTCCTTTTCGAATTCTAATCTTATATAATCTAAAAAAGAAAGAAAAGGACGAACGTACCGAGGATGTCGCCGGGCACCTTGCCGTTGCTGAACCTGCCGGTGGCGTTGTGGCCGGGGAAGTCCTGACCGTAGGGTGCGAAGTTGCAGCGCACCGTCGTGATGATGGCGTTGTTGTTGCCCGGGTCCACGATGGAGTCCCCGAACACGAACAGCGCCGGGGTCCGCGTCTGCTTCGTCGCCGGCGGCGCTGCAGTCGCTGAGGCAGCAACGCAGAGGGTCCGATGCAGAATCACTACCGTCGCCATCATGACAAGGAGAGCGCGTGATGCCGTGCGCTTGCCCGTTGCCATCTTCGGCGCTCGATCAGCCTGATGATGTTCTTGCTGTTGCAGGAGGTGCTGCAAATATAACAGTAGAGATTGCATTAAAAGGGAAAACCAAAGTTGGAGAGACTTTTGTGGTCGTGGCTTGTGTGATCTCCTTCCCATTTCTTGCACAACATCATTTTGATAATAAAAATTCACAAGTTTTGGCGACTTGCACAGTTGCACTCTCCTTTTAATGCAATCTCTACTGTTATATTTGCAGCACCTCCTGCAACAGCAAGAACATCATCAGGCTGATCGAGCGCCGAAGATGGCAACGGGCAAGCGCACGGCATCACGCGCTCTCCTTGTCATGATGGCGACGGTAGTGATTCTGCATCGGACCCTCTGCGTTGCTGCCTCAGCGACTGCAGCGCCGCCGGCGACGAAGCAGACGCGGACCCCGGCGCTGTTCGTGTTCGGGGACTCCATCGTGGACCCGGGCAACAACAACGCCATCATCACGACGGTGCGCTGCAACTTCGCACCCTACGGTCAGGACTTCCCCGGCCACAACGCCACCGGCAGGTTCAGCAACGGCAAGGTGCCCGGCGACATCCTCGGTACGTTCGTCCTTTTCTTTCTTTTTTAGATTATATAAGATTAGAATTCGAAAAGGACAGAACTGAAAAAAGAAACTTTTAAAACTGTTATTACTGTCGTCATTGAGTTGCTGTAGCCAGCCGGCTGGGCATCAAGGAGTACGTGCCGGCGTACCTCGGCACGGAGCTCAGCGACTTCGACCTCCTTGTACTCCTTGAACAGGTCCAGCTGGTTGTCCATGGTGAGCACGGACTGATGACGACACGGCAGGCAGGCAGTGCGGTCAGGAAATCAGAAACGATGCCATTGCAGAATGCAGAGCTGCTGCAGGTTCGGAGACGTTGGAACGGGCGATCGGTTAGTTACCACGAGGTCGGCGGTGAGGGGGTCGAAGCCGCAGCCGCCGGACGCGAAGCTGACGCCGGTGAGGAGGTCGAAGTCGCTGAGCTCCGTGCCGAGGTACGCCGGCACGTACTCCTTGATGCCCAGCCGGCTGGCTACAGCAACTCAATGACGACAGTAATAACAGTTTTAAAAGTTTCTTTTTTCAGTTCTGTCCTTTTCGAATTCTAATCTTATATAATCTAAAAAAGAAAGAAAAGGACGAACGTACCGAGGATGTCGCCGGGCACCTTGCCGTTGCTGAACCTGCCGGTGGCGTTGTGGCCGGGGAAGTCCTGACCGTAGGGTGCGAAGTTGCAGCGCACCGTCGTGATGATGGCGTTGTTGTTGCCCGGGTCCACGATGGAGTCCCCGAACACGAACAGCGCCGGGGTCCGCGTCTGCTTCGTCGCCGGCGGCGCTGCAGTCGCTGAGGCAGCAACGCAGAGGGTCCGATGCAGAATCACTACCGTCGCCATCATGACAAGGAGAGCGCGTGATGCCGTGCGCTTGCCCGTTGCCATCTTCGGCGCTCGATCAGCCTGATGATGTTCTTGCTGTTGCAGGAGGTGCTGCAAATATAACAGTAGAGATTGCATTAAAAGGGAAAACCAAAGTTGGAGAGACTTTTGTGGTCGTGGCTTGTGTGATCTCCTTCCCATTTCTTGCACAACATCATTTTGATAATAAAAATTCACAAGTTTTGGCGACTTGCACAGTTGCACTCTCCTTTTTCACCCTGGACAGACTGAGGCTAGCTGTCTGGCCTGGCCGTTATAACCGTCCATGATATTATATTACTATATATAGTTCGGGCGGCACATGTGGCAGCTGACTCAGCCGTGCACTGTCTTGATTACTCTAGCTTGGCTAGTGTGGCCATGAAAATGTCCAACCAAGTTTCTTCAGGTAATGAAAGGTGTCGGTGGAACAGAGTTGCGAGAGTGAGCAACGGACGCACATCTTCGCACCTACCCTATCCGCCTGCTTGTGGTTTGTATAAGCAGAGGTAAAATTTTTTGAGCATGAAGCAGAGGTAAAATCCTCAGTACTCCGCCTCAATCGAAATTCGAAACCAACTTCCAAAACTTTCCAGACAAATCCGGTTTTGTCAAATCTCTCCTAGAGATTGTTGCAAAAAAATATCACCCCATGGAAAGCAGAGCACAAACTAAGGATATACCATAAAGACACCCTAAGCACCTGTCATTTATGACATGTGTCTATGTATAAGCATGTAATGCATGTAAGTATTTAGAAATAAAAATGATTTTAGGATGACCACAACTCTCAGGCTCTTACTTTTCCATTCGTTTATGGGGGCATTCGGCTGCTATAAAAACCAGCTGATTTCGACTAATTTAATAGTATTCTGTTAGAGAGAATAAGCTGGAATAAACTGAAATAAGCTGAGAATAAGACAAGCGAACAGATATCACTCTCACTCTTGTGCGGAACTGTAATCGCCTGAGTGCTTGGGATGCCACCCGACACTCCGCCCACCTGGCACGCCGCCACCTGATGACCCTCCAGAACGAGATCGTCTGTAGTTAACAAATACGACTTGTCTCTATAGTTGCTCATCCAGGCCGTTGATACTAGATCCAAGCGTGACCTCTCGGAAACTAATATAATAGGCCTCCAACCGGCCCATGTGAGCCCATCCGCACGATTCTTATCCCCTTGTGACTCCAACCTCCGCCTCCGTCGTCGCTTGTTCCCTAGGCCGCGCGGCTCCTCGGTCGTAACCGGGCACCAAAGCGCCCCGGTGCTCCTGTCCTCTTCTGGCGCCACACTGGATCGAGCGTTGCCGTCCTTGCCAGGTGCGGCACGCGCGCCGTTGGTGCCGGCTGTCGTTCCTCTGACGCCGTTGCAGGCACTAGATTGGCGCAGCGGCTCCATCGTCGCCAGGTGCGTCACCGGAGCGGCGCGGTGCTCCCGACCTCTCGTCACCAGATCGGCGCGGCACTGGACCAGCGGTGCCGCCCTCGCCAGGTGCGGCGTGCGCCGTCGGTGTCGGCGCTCATCTCCCCGCCACCACGCATGAGCCTCATCGCCGACGAAGCTGCTGTGCCATGTCTAGTCCCGTCGACACCGTTCCTTACCACGCCGGTGTTTACCTTCCTGCCACCGCGACGCTCAGCATAGTGGCCGCAGGTGTTACCGCCTCATGGCAGCCGCTAGTGGTGGTCAGGACTCAGGAAGATGCTGATTACTGTAAAATGTGCTTCAAGGTGTTCTGTTCTGTGAATCTTCCAGGTGCTTCGAGGTGTTCTGTTCTGTTCAGCAAAATGTAAATTGTCACTCAATAGGAATTGGCACTCATTGTAAGATGACATTGGTTTGTACATAAATGTTGTGGAATGCATTTGTCAATGCAATGCACAAAAGTTGTTGCTGATTATATGTTTTTGTCATCCAGCCTAAAACAACATTGTCACAAAAGCTGCTAGCAAACTGCTGAACATTACACTTGCACTACAAAACCAGAAACTATATGAACATGATGGCATTGCTGCTGGTGAGCCATATATTCCATGGATGATCTGTACTACTAGAATTCACCAATAACACTATCTGTCATTGATCCCTGCAAAATAAAAGAACAATCATTCAACATCATAGACATGTATGGTTCAGAGAAAAGGTTTATTACTTTGAAATATTACCGTCAATAATTGAGAGAAGGAATTAATGGCCATGTATTGTTCAGAAATCCCTTCCTTAGGCAAAGATGACATTTGTACTGCTATGTCATCATCGACCGTCACTTGTATAGTTTCTTGCTCCTTCAGATAAAAGAGAATCAAATAGCTAAATACAATTGAAACTTTTTTGCAATGGATACAACTAGAGAGAATCTGATATGTTTTGTAGTGCAAGTGTAATGTTCAGCAGTTTGCTAGCAGCTTTTGTGACAATGTTGTTTTAGGCTGGATGACAAAAACATATAATCAGCAACAACTTTTGTGCATTGCATTGACAAATGCATTCCACAACATTTATGTACAAACCAATGTCATCTTACAATGAGTGCCAATTCCTATTGAGTGACAATTTACATTTTGCTGAACAGAACAGAACACCTCGAAGCACCTGGAAGATTCACAGAACAGAACACCTTGAAGCACATTTTACAGTAATCAGCATCTTCCTGAGTCCTGACCACCACTAGCGGCTGCCATGAGGCGGTAACACCTGCGGCCACTATGCTGAGCGTCGCGGTGGCAGGAAGGTAAACACCGGCGTGGTAAGGAACGGTGTCGACGGGACTAGACATGGCACAGCAGCTTCGTCGGCGATGAGGCTCATGCGTGGTGGCGGGGAGATGAGCGCCGACACCGACGGCGCACGCCGCACCTGGCGAGGGCGGCACCGCTGGTCCAGTGCCGCGCCGATCTGGTGACGAGAGGTCGGGAGCACCGCGCCGCTCCGGTGACGCACCTGGCGACGATGGAGCCGCTGCGCCAATCTAGTGCCTGCAACGGCGTCAGAGGAACGACAGCCGGCACCAACGGCGCGCGTGCCGCACCTGGCAAGGACGGCAACGCTCGATCCAGTGTGGCGCCAGAAGAGGACAGGAGCACCGGGGCGCTTTGGTGCCCGGTTACGACCGAGGAGCCGCGCGGCCTAGGGAACAAGCGACGACGGAGGCGGAGGTTGGAGTCACAAGGGGATAAGAATCGTGCGGATGGGCTCACATGGGCCGGTTGGAGGCCTATTATATTAGTTTCCGAGAGGTCACGCTTGGATCTAGTATCAACGGCCTGGATGAGCAACTATAGAGACAAGTCGTATTTGTTAACTACAGACGATCTCGTTCTGGAGGGTCATCAGGTGGCGGCGTGCCAGGTGGGCGGAGTGTCGGGTGGCATCCCAAGCACTCAGGCGATTACAGTTCCGCACAAGAGTGAGAGTGATATCTGTTCGCTTGTCTTATTCTCAGCTTATTTCAGTTTATTCCAGCTTATTCTCTCTAACAGAATACTATTAAATTAGTCGAAATCAGCTGGTTTTTATAGCAGCCGAATGCCCCCATAAACGAATGGAAAAGTAAGAGCCTGAGAGTTGTGGTCATCCTAAAATCATTTTTATTTCTAAATACTTACATGCATTACATGCTTATACATAGACACATGTCATAAATGACAGGTGCTTAGGGTGTCTTTATGGTATATCCTTAGTTTGTGCTCTGCTTTCCATGGGTGATATTTTTTTGCAACAATCTCTAGGAGAGATTTGACAAAACCGGATTTGTCTGGAAAGTTTTGGAAGTTGGTTTCGAATTTCGATTGAGGCGGAGTACTGAGGATTTTACCTCTGCTTCATGCTCAAAAAATTTTACCTCTGCTTATACAAACCACAAGCAGGCGGATAGGGTAGGTGCGAAGATGTGCGTCCGTTGCTCACTCTCGCAACTCTGTTCCACCGACACCTTTCATTACCTGAAGAAACTTGGTTGGACATTTTCATGGCCACACTAGCCAAGCTAGAGTAATCAAGACAGTGCACGGCTGAGTCAGCTGCCACATGTGCCGCCCGAACTATATATAGTAATATAATATCATGGACGGTTATAACGGCCAGGCCAGACAGCTAGCCTCAGTCTGTCCAGGGTGAAAAAGGAGAGTGCAACTGTGCAAGTCGCCAAAACTTGTGAATTTTTATTATCAAAATGATGTTGTGCAAGAAATGGGAAGGAGATCACACAAGCCACGACCACAAAAGTCTCTCCAACTTTGGTTTTCCCTTTTAATGCAATCTCTACTGTTATATTTGCAGCACCTCCTGCAACAGCAAGAACATCATCAGGCTGATCGAGCGCCGAAGATGGCAACGGCAAGCGCACGGCATCACGCGCTCTCCTTGTCATGATGGCGACGGTAGTGATTCTGCATCGGACCCTCTGCGTTGCTGCCTCAGCGACTGCAGCGCCGCCGGCGACGAAGCAGACGCGGACCCCGGCGCTGTTCGTGTTCGGGGACTCCATCGTGGACCCGGGCAACAACAACGCCATCATCACGACGGTGCGCTGCAACTTCGCACCCTACGGTCAGGACTTCCCCGGCCACAACGCCACCGGCAGGTTCAGCAACGGCAAGGTGCCCGGCGACATCCTCGGTACGTTCGTCCTTTTCTTTCTTTTTTAGATTATATAAGATTAGAATTCGAAAAGGACAGAACTGAAAAAAGAAACTTTTAAAACTGTTATTACTGTCGTCATTGAGTTGCTGTAGCCAGCCGGCTGGGCATCAAGGAGTACGTGCCGGCGTACCTCGGCACGGAGCTCAGCGACTTCGACCTCCTCACCGGCGTCAGCTTCGCGTCCGGCGGCTGCGGCTTCGACCCCTCACCGCCGACCTCGTGGTAACTAACCGATCGCCCGTTCCAACGTCTCCGAACCTGCAGCAGCTCTGCATTCTGCAATGGCATCGTTTCTGATTTCCTGACCGCACTGCCTGCCTGCCGTGTCGTCATCAGTCCGTGCTCACCATGGACAACCAGCTGGACCTGTTCAAGGAGTACAAGGAGAAGCTGAAGCGCGTCGCCGGCGCCCACCGGGCCGCCGACATCGTGTCCAGGAGCCTGTACATGGTGGTCACCGGCACCGACGACCTCGCCAACACCTACTTTACCACGCCGTTCCGGCGAGACTACGACCTCGAGTCCTACATCGAGTTCGTCGTGCAGTGCGCCTCCGACTTCATCAAGGTGCGTGCAGCGTGCGCAGGCTGATCACGACCGAACACGACACGACGCACGCACCAATGGCACATGTCCTCGGCCGCTCACGTCGACCATCTCGGTCTATCTGGCTGGCAGAAGCTGTACGGTCTGGGCGCGCGGCGCATCAACATCGCCGGCGCGCCGCCCATCGGGTGCGTGCCGTCGCAGCGGACCAACGCCGGCGGGCTGGAGCGGGAGTGCGTGTCGCTGTACAACCAGGCGGCCGTCGTGTTCAACGCGGCGCTGGAGAAGGAGATCAAGCGGCTCAACGGCAGCGAGGCGCTCCCGGGCTCCCTGCTCAAGTACATCGACCTCTACACGCCGCTGCTCGACATGATCCAGCGCCCTGACGCCTACGGTGACCTCCTCACGCACATACACACAAATCCAGCCCCAAATCGCGTGTTTTCGCCCGAAAACCACGCCACTTTTAACCTGTCTGTCTGCCTGCCTGCCTCCATGTTGTAGGATTCGACGTGACCAACCGGGGGTGCTGCGGCACGGGGGTGTTCGAGGTGACGCTGACGTGCAACCGCTACACGGCGGAACCCTGCGGAGACCCCAGCAAGTTCCTCTTCTGGGACACCTACCACCTCACGGAGAGAGGCTACAACCTCCTCATGGCGCAGATCGTTAACCGATACGGGCTCTGAAATGGATGTCATCACAGCACTGCGCTGGAGATTGCGGCACTATGGCAGCGCGGTCCATACTTCAGAGGCTTCTGCTGAATCTCTTGTGTCCTGACAACATTTGAGTGTAGTTTCATCATTCAGGATTCTGCAGGCATTGCCTTTCTATGCTCCACCTTCTGTCAGTTGAAATCAGATCCCTTGAAGAGCAGAGGACTTGTGAGGCCTGGATGAATTCAATGTGTGTTTGCCAAATAGTTTGTCAAATATCATTGCTTCTTGTTCTGATTTATATATTTTTGATGAATTGGGTCGCGTTTAGGAGTAGAGCTAGTATCATTATAACAGCTGTACTCATCCAGAAAAGCAGCTGTACTCATCCAGAAAAGCAATTGTGCCGCTGATATATGTTATCATAATACAAACTTGGATATGATATTGGACCACTGATTGCTGTAGCTGTACTTCAGCTACAAGATGAAACTACACTCAAATGTTGTCAGGACACAAGAGATTCAGCAGAAGCCTCTGAAGTATGGACCGCGCTGCCATAGTGCCGCAATCTCCAGCGCAGTGCTGTGATGACATCCATTTCAGAGCCCGTATCGGTTAACGATCTGCGCCATGAGGAGGTTGTAGCCTCTCTCCGTGAGGTGGTAGGTGTCCCAGAAGAGGAACTTGCTGGGGTCTCCGCAGGGTTCCGCCGTGTAGCGGTTGCACGTCAGCGTCACCTCGAACACCCCCGTGCCGCAGCACCCCCGGTTGGTCACGTCGAATCCTACAACATGGAGGCAGGCAGGCAGACAGACAGGTTAAAAGTGGCGTGGTTTTCGGGCGAAAACACGCGATTTGGGGCTGGATTTGTGTGTATGTGCGTGAGGAGGTCACCGTAGGCGTCAGGGCGCTGGATCATGTCGAGCAGCGGCGTGTAGAGGTCGATGTACTTGAGCAGGGAGCCCGGGAGCGCCTCGCTGCCGTTGAGCCGCTTGATCTCCTTCTCCAGCGCCGCGTTGAACACGACGGCCGCCTGGTTGTACAGCGACACGCACTCCCGCTCCAGCCCGCCGGCGTTGGTCCGCTGCGACGGCACGCACCCGATGGGCGGCGCGCCGGCGATGTTGATGCGCCGCGCGCCCAGACCGTACAGCTTCTGCCAGCCAGATAGACCGAGATGGTCGACGTGAGCGGCCGAGGACATGTGCCATTGGTGCGTGCGTCGTGTCGTGTTCGGTCGTGATCAGCCTGCGCACGCTGCACGCACCTTGATGAAGTCGGAGGCGCACTGCACGACGAACTCGATGTAGGACTCGAGGTCGTAGTCTCGCCGGAACGGCGTGGTAAAGTAGGTGTTGGCGAGGTCGTCGGTGCCGGTGACCACCATGTACAGGCTCCTGGACACGATGTCGGCGGCCCGGTGGGCGCCGGCGACGCGCTTCAGCTTCTCCTTGTACTCCTTGAACAGGTCCAGCTGGTTGTCCATGGTGAGCACGGACTGATGACGACACGGCAGGCAGGCAGTGCGGTCAGGAAATCAGAAACGATGCCATTGCAGAATGCAGAGCTGCTGCAGGTTCGGAGACGTTGGAACGGGCGATCGGTTAGTTACCACGAGGTCGGCGGTGAGGGGGTCGAAGCCGCAGCCGCCGGACGCGAAGCTGACGCCGGTGAGGAGGTCGAAGTCGCTGAGCTCCGTGCCGAGGTACGCCGGCACGTACTCCTTGATGCCCAGCCGGCTGGCTACAGCAACTCAATGACGACAGTAATAACAGTTTTAAAAGTTTCTTTTTTCAGTTCTGTCCTTTCGAATTCTAATCTTATATAATCTAAAAAAGAAAGAAAAGGACGAACGTACCGAGGATGTCGCCGGGCACCTTGCCGTTGCTGAACCTGCCGGTGGCGTTGTGGCCGGGGAAGTCCTGACCGTAGGGTGCGAAGTTGCAGCGCACCGTCGTGATGATGGCGTTGTTGTTGCCCGGGTCCACGATGGAGTCCCCGAACACGAACAGCGCCGGGGTCCGCGTCTGCTTCGTCGCCGGCGGCGCTGCAGTCGCTGAGGCAGCAACGCAGAGGGTCCGATGCAGAATCACTACCGTCGCCATCATGACAAGGAGAGCGCGTGATGCCGTGCGCTTGCCCGTTGCCATCTTCGGCGCTCGATCAGCCTGATGATGTTCTTGCTGTTGCAGGAGGTGCTGCAAATATAACAGTAGAGATTGCATTAAAAGGGAAAACCAAAGTTGGAGAGACTTTTGTGGTCGTGGCTTGTGTGATCTCCTTCCCATTTCTTGCACAACATCATTTTGATAATAAAAATTCACAAGTTTTGGCGACTTGCACAGTTGCACTCTCCTTTTTCACCCTGGACAGACTGAGGCTAGCTGTCTGGCCTGGCCGTTATAACCGTCCATGATATTATATTACTATATATAGTTCGGGCGGCACATGTGGCAGCTGACTCAGCCGTGCACTGTCTTGATTACTCTAGCTTGGCTAGTGTGGCCATGAAAATGTCCAACCAAGTTTCTTCAGGTAATGAAAGGTGTCGGTGGAACAGAGTTGCGAGAGTGAGCAACGGACGCACATCTTCGCACCTACCCTATCCGCCTGCTTGTGGTTTGTATAAGCAGAGGTAAAATTTTTTGAGCATGAAGCAGAGGTAAAATCCTCAGTACTCCGCCTCAATCGAAATTCGAAACCAACTTCCAAAACTTTCCAGACAAATCCGGTTTTGTCAAATCTCTCCTAGAGATTGTTGCAAAAAAATATCACCCCATGGAAAGCAGAGCACAAACTAAGGATATACCATAAAGACACCCTAAGCACCTGTCATTTATGACATGTGTCTATGTATAAGCATGTAATGCATGTAAGTATTTAGAAATAAAAATGATTTTAGGATGACCACAACTCTCAGGCTCTTACTTTTCCATTCGTTTATGGGGGCATTCGGCTGCTATAAAAACCAGCTGATTTCGACTAATTTAATAGTATTCTGTTAGAGAGAATAAGCTGGAATAAACTGAAATAAGCTGAGAATAAGACAAGCGAACAGATATCACTCTCACTCTTGTGCGGAACTGTAATCGCCTGAGTGCTTGGGATGCCACCCGACACTCCGCCCACCTGGCACGCCGCCACCTGATGACCCTCCAGAACGAGATCGTCTGTAGTTAACAAATACGACTTGTCTCTATAGTTGCTCATCCAGGCCGTTGATACTAGATCCAAGCGTGACCTCTCGGAAACTAATATAATAGGCCTCCAACCGGCCCATGTGAGCCCATCCGCACGATTCTTATCCCCTTGTGACTCCAACCTCCGCCTCCGTCGTCGCTTGTTCCCTAGGCCGCGCGGCTCCTCGGTCGTAACCGGGCACCAAAGCGCCCCGGTGCTCCTGTCCTCTTCTGGCGCCACACTGGATCGAGCGTTGCCGTCCTTGCCAGGTGCGGCACGCGCGCCGTTGGTGCCGGCTGTCGTTCCTCTGACGCCGTTGCAGGCACTAGATTGGCGCAGCGGCTCCATCGTCGCCAGGTGCGTCACCGGAGCGGCGCGGTGCTCCCGACCTCTCGTCACCAGATCGGCGCGGCACTGGACCAGCGGTGCCGCCCTCGCCAGGTGCGGCGTGCGCCGTCGGTGTCGGCGCTCATCTCCCCGCCACCACGCATGAGCCTCATCGCCGACGAAGCTGCTGTGCCATGTCTAGTCCCGTCGACACCGTTCCTTACCACGCCGGTGTTTACCTTCCTGCCACCGCGACGCTCAGCATAGTGGCCGCAGGTGTTACCGCCTCATGGCAGCCGCTAGTGGTGGTCAGGACTCAGGAAGATGCTGATTACTGTAAAATGTGCTTCAAGGTGTTCTGTTCTGTGAATCTTCCAGGTGCTTCGAGGTGTTCTGTTCTGTTCAGCAAAATGTAAATTGTCACTCAATAGGAATTGGCACTCATTGTAAGATGACATTGGTTTGTACATAAATGTTGTGGAATGCATTTGTCAATGCAATGCACAAAAGTTGTTGCTGATTATATGTTTTTGTCATCCAGCCTAAAACAACATTGTCACAAAAGCTGCTAGCAAACTGCTGAACATTACACTTGCACTACAAAACATATCAGATTCTCTCTAGTTGTATCCATTGCAAAAAAGTTTCAATTGTATTTAGCTATTTGATTCTCTTTTATCTGAAGGAGCAAGAAACTATACAAGTGACGGTCGATGATGACATAGCAGTACAAATGTCATCTTTGCCTAAGGAAGGGATTTCTGAACAATACATGGCCATTAATTCCTTCTCTCAATTATTGACGGTAATATTTCAAAGTAATAAACCTTTTCTCTGAACCATACATGTCTATGATGTTGAATGATTGTTCTTTTATTTTGCAGGGATCAATGACAGATAGTGTTATTGGTGAATTCTAGTAGTACAGATCATCCATGGAATATATGGCTCACCAGCAGCAATGCCATCATGTTCATATAGTTTCTGGTTTTGTAGTGCAAGTGTAATGTTCAGCAGTTTGCTAGCAGCTTTTGTGACAATGTTGTTTTAGGCTGGATGACAAAAACATATAATCAGCAACAACTTTTGTGCATTGCATTGACAAATGCATTCCACAACATTTATGTACAAACCAATGTCATCTTACAATGAGTGCCAATTCCTATTGAGTGACAATTTACATTTTGCTGAACAGAACAGAACACCTCGAAGCACCTGGAAGATTCACAGAACAGAACACCTTGAAGCACATTTTACAGTAA
>JAHUYU010002908.1:0-28941 GCA_030439765.1 Tripidium arundinaceum
GTGCAGAGGGCATCCTAGGGGGTCGGTCGACCCCCCTCTTCCCTCCAAAATCTCTCAAATTTTGTGAAAAGTTTACCTCAAACTTAAATGCAGAAAGGGAAAAGGTTTTGTCAAAAAATCAAACATGAAAAATTCAAAGTGAAAATGCAAAATGAAAATGCAATTAATAATTAAATATGAGATAACTACCGATTTACCTTTCGGCGAGGGCTCCATGTTTTAAGTTCTTAGAGTAGGACTTCTTTGTCGTGTTTAATGCTTAGGTGCATCATTCGGTCCCGGAGATGGAGAACTAGATGTTTGCACCTCTTTCTTCCCCTAGACCCGTTCGGGTTTTGGTTGTGGTTTGGTGGGTTCATCCTTCTTGACCTGTGGGGGTTGATTCCTCTTGCGGGCGTGGATTTTGGCTTCCTTTTAGGCCAGGTTGCCTTGACCTGCTTGTTAGCATGTTTTGTAGAAGTAGAAGGATCAAAGGCAAACCTCTCTTTCTTTCCATTAATTGGAAATGAATTTGGTTAGACCCCACATAAATGCAAGCATTGGTGGTATTGTGGAAGGGCCTCCCCAGGATGAGAGGTGTTTCTTCGTCTCCTCCCATGTCAAGCACCACAAAATCCGTGGGGACGTACTCCTCGCGGAGTTTTACCAAGACATCCTTGGCAAGTCCCTCAGGGAAATGGATGGTCTGATTCTCCAGTTGTAGACGAATACAGATTGCGGACAAAGGACCACATAGTAACTTATCATATGTTACCTTGGACATGATGTTTACTCATGAACCAAGGTTGCAGAAAGCTTTAGGGAACACTTGTGGTCCAATGGAGCACTTGATCGTCGGGCAGCCAGGATCACCCTTCTTGGTCACGAACGGCGGGTCGAGGAGTGGCCCGTAGCTTGAGCTAAGAGGAGGCTTACCAAACCTTGTTGCATCAAACTTAAAAGTTTCAACCAGATAACGCCGGGCCAGTGGCCGCTAATTGAGCTAATTGTGTTTCTAACATTTTATTAAAATTCAATTGATTTTTAATGGCAAAAGCAAAGCTATTCATTTTAGTATTAAGGTTTTCAAGAATCTTGTCATTGGTGAACAACTTTGTATTGATGCTTTCATTAATTTTAGATTGGCCTAATGTTGATGGTGAAAATGTCATAAATTTACATACTCAAAACGCCGTCAACAGCCTTGGAATCAAAGGGAGAATAACATATCATGAGCATATTTTTATCAATAACAAGTTCCACTTGTACTTGGAGCATTTGTATGCAGGATGTCACAAACTGGAGAAATCTGAGCCTATGGACCCACCATAGGGGGTCGCTTGACCTACTCTATGGGGCCCACAGCCCTGCCACATCACTAGGATCCATGCCCTGAGCTCCAAAGTCAATCTCCACCCTTGGATGCAAGTTGTGTTTCTTCTCAAGGGTGGGAGATCAAGTGACATGGATCCATGGGCCCACATATGAAGCAAACCGACATGACAACCCAATTCCAAGTGTCATACACACACCATGACATGTGGGACATGCTTCTAGAAGAAGAAGGGATGGCCCACAGGCCATAGGGGGTCGACCGACCCCACCACTAGGTCGGCCGACTTGTCAAGTGGGCCCAACCACCTCCACTGACTTCTAGCAAGCCGCCATGCATCTCCCTTGATCATCACCATTGATTTGAGGTCGGTTCTATGGCGGTTTGATCCAATGGTTGAGGTGGAAAGGCATACGGATCGCTGACGTTGCACCTCCTCCATCTCCACCTATAAATAGAGGCTCACACCCCCCGCTACAACTCATGCAATGCCTTCAAGCTCCAAGTGAAGATTAGTGTAGTTCCACTCTATATTAGTAGTGTAGTCTAGTGTGGGAGTTAGAGTTGAGTCGAGCTTGCTCAGGGTTTCCGGAGTTGTCTTCTGAAGAGTCTGGTATAACTCTTGTACTTTTCCCTTTTTAGTAAGACTTTATTCTTATTCAATATATTTATATTCTTGCTCTACTTCACTTACTCTTTACTTTGTGCAATATTGTACTTGTTATAGTATTGTTGTGGCTTATCTTAGCATATAGTTGTTATATACTAGATTGTGATCCTGTAACCCACACTTGTATGCGATCATTGCCTGTCATAGGGTGCTCTAATTGATCTATGTGTGTGCAATTAGAGTAGTGAGAGAAGGTGTAAGCATGGTGCTTATACATTATCTTGCCTTTGGTTGTCACTTGTCGCACGTATTGTTTGTGGTAGCTAGCAAGTGGTGACAGCCTTGTGTAGTCTTTGTATTCCACCATGTGTTGTAGGCAAGTTCTTAAAAGGTAAGGTCCCCATAACAAGGTGGACGCTTCGGGTAGGAGTTTTCTCCTCCTATTGATTGCCTATCTCCTAGCATACATTTTGTAAGGTATCAATCTATATGTTTCAATTGTGTGACTAAGTTAAGATCATAGGAGTAGAGTTTGAATCACAGGAATCCTTTACTCACTCATTGTCCTCCCACCTAGCTATACTTTACTAGTTATCTTTTAATACCTTTATCTTGGCTCATTGCATCATCCCTTCCTATCATATTTTGATTACCCCCTTGCACTAGTTGATACTAAGTTGTGGTAAATACAAGGATCTCTCTTTTATTATCATTCCTAGCTACCACTTTCCCTTGGGATAAAATAAATAATGATACCTTGGAATACTCCCGAGTGAAGTGCTATAGCAGTATATTCTGCGTGCTTGTGGAATTATCCAATAGACATAAGAAATACCAACACCTAAGATAACATCTTTTAATGAAGGTTGGTTATTATAATTATTATTGAAATTATTATTATTGTAACCATTACCTCCATTACCTTGGTAGAAGGGGTGTGAATTCCATCCATTTTGTTGTTGGGATCGATACCCATTGTTGTTTGTTGTTGATGGTGATGAAGTTCACATCCTCCCTTGTTTCGAGGCAATTGTTTCCCCAATGGTCATCTCCACCGCACACCTCGCACCATGGATCGACTTCAATAGCTTGTGCGGTTGCATAGTGTTGAATGGCCTCTTGATCTTTCTTGAATGTTGCTCTTTCATCTATCTTCTTCATTAAGGGATCCACTTTGGTAGAGAGCATGTACACCTCATGAATGGTGTGCATACCTCTCTTCTTTGGTTGGAGGCATTCATCATTCCACCCTTGATTGGTCACCATCTTCTCGATGAGATCCTTAGTATCTTTCACATTGAGTGAAAGAGAATGCTCCTCCAGTGGCAGCATCTAGGTGACTATGGGCTATGTTGGTCAGCCCATGGCAAAAACCTTGGATTAGGAGCCATTCTTCTTGATGTAGACGCGACCCGATCTTCCGTTGGGTATGATAACTTCGATTGGTGGACAACTCGATGTTCACAATCTAGGCTTTGAAAAAAATCTGATTCGGATCCCCACAACCATTACACCATTGCTCCATTAGTTATCAACCACGCACAACGCAATTGACCTCGCTGAGAAGGCTTTCCTGCAAGCGAATCGAGAACACAGGCAAGAACAAGATGGATGCAATATGAAATTGCAAGTAATTATGAAACTTATGAATCAGATAGAAGGTTCAAGTCTTTATTCGAAAGGATTAGTTGCCTTGACCTGCTTGTTAGCATGTTTTGTAGAAGTAGAAGGATCAAAGGCAAACCTCTCTTTCTTTCCATTAATTGGAAATGAATTTGGTTAGACCCCACATAAATGCAAGCATTGGTGGTATTGTGGAAGGGCCTCCCCAGGATGAGAGGTGTTTCTTCGTCTCCTCCCATGTCAAGCACCACAAAATCCGTGGGGACGTACTCCTCGCGGAGTTTTACCAAGACATCCTTGGCAAGTCCCTCAGGGAAATGGATGGTCTGATTCTCCAGTTGTAGACGAATACAGATTGCGGACAAAGGACCACATAGTAACTTATCATATGTTACCTTGGACATGATGTTTACTCATGAACCAAGGTTGCAGAAAGCTTTAGGGAACACTTGTGGTCCAATGGAGCACTTGATCGTCGGGCAGCCAGGATCACCCTTCTTGGTCACGAACGGCGGGTCGAGGAGTGGCCCGTAGCTTGAGCTAAGAGGAGGCTTACCAAACCTTGTTGCATCAAACTTAAAAGTTTCAACCAGATAACGCCGGGCCAGTGGCCGCTAATTGAGCTAATTGTGTTTCTAACATTTTATTAAAATTCAATTGATTTTTAATGGCAAAAGCAAAGCTATTCATTTTAGTATTAAGGTTTTCAAGAATCTTGTCATTGGTGAACAACTTTGTATTGATGCTTTCATTAATTTTAGATTGGCCTAATGTTGATGGTGAAAATGTCATAAATTTACATACTCAAAACGCCGTCAACAGCCTTGGAATCAAAGGGAGAATAACATATCATGAGCATATTTTTATCAATAACAAGTTCCACTTGTACTTGGAGCATTTGTATGCAGGATGTCACAAACTGGAGAAATCTGAGCCTATGGACCCACCATAGGGGGTCGCTTGACCTACTCTATGGGGCCCACAGCCCTGCCACATCACTAGGATCCATGCCCTGAGCTCCAAAGTCAATCTCCACCCTTGGATGCAAGTTGTGTTTCTTCTCAAGGGTGGGAGATCAAGTGACATGGATCCATGGGCCCACATATGAAGCAAACCGACATGACAACCCAATTCCAAGTGTCATACACACACCATGACATGTGGGACATGCTTCTAGAAGAAGAAGGGATGGCCCACAGGCCATAGGGGGTCGACCGACCCCACCACTAGGTCGGCCGACTTGTCAAGTGGGCCCAACCACCTCCACTGACTTCTAGCAAGCCGCCATGCATCTCCCTTGATCATCACCATTGATTTGAGGTCGGTTCTATGGCGGTTTGATCCAATGGTTGAGGTGGAAAGGCATACGGATCGCTGACGTTGCACCTCCTCCATCTCCACCTATAAATAGAGGCTCACACCCCCCGCTACAACTCATGCAATGCCTTCAAGCTCCAAGTGAAGATTAGTGTAGTTCCACTCTATATTAGTAGTGTAGTCTAGTGTGGGAGTTAGAGTTGAGTCGAGCTTGCTCAGGGTTTCCGGAGTTGTCTTCTGAAGAGTCTGGTATAACTCTTGTACTTTTCCCTTTTTAGTAAGACTTTATTCTTATTCAATATATTTATATTCTTGCTCTACTTCACTTACTCTTTACTTTGTGCAATATTGTACTTGTTATAGTATTGTTGTGGCTTATCTTAGCATATAGTTGTTATATACTAGATTGTGATCCTGTAACCCACACTTGTATGCGATCATTGCCTGTCATAGGGTGCTCTAATTGATCTATGTGTGTGCAATTAGAGTAGTGAGAGAAGGTGTAAGCATGGTGCTTATACATTATCTTGCCTTTGGTTGTCACTTGTCGCACGTATTGTTTGTGGTAGCTAGCAAGTGGTGACAGCCTTGTGTAGTCTTTGTATTCCACCATGTGTTGTAGGCAAGTTCTTAAAAGGTAAGGTCCCCATAACAAGGTGGACGCTTCGGGTAGGAGTTTTCTCCTCCTATTGATTGCCTATCTCCTAGCATACATTTTGTAAGGTATCAATCTATATGTTTCAATTGTGTGACTAAGTTAAGATCATAGGAGTAGAGTTTGAATCACAGGAATCCTTTACTCACTCATTGTCCTCCCACCTAGCTATACTTTACTAGTTATCTTTTAATACCTTTATCTAGGGCCCATACGGACTCCATTTTCAACGATCCTCATATGCATGGAAAGATAATTTGATAAGCTAACAAATGGCTTTGGATTCACATTAAAATACGTCCTGAGTCAACTGGAATCATCGTAAAAAGTCAGCATCCAGAATCTGCCAGGGTGCTGCGACACCGTCTTTTGGTCCATTTGGCCATGTATCGTGTTAGAGCCTATTAGGGGGACCGTCCAGGGGGGTGACGCCCAAGACTCTACATTTAGCCACCATTGCTCTTGTTAGGGTTTGGGTTTTGTTGCATTCTTGTTTTCCTCGTGAAACAGACATTGTTCGCTGCACTTGTATCGCCAAGATCAGCTGATGTGAACCAAGGCCCCTGTTCTTGATCTTGTTCGCCTGTGGCAACTAATCCTTTCGAATAAAGACTTGAACCTTCTATCTGATTCATAAGTTTCATAATTACTTGCAATTTCATATTGCATCCATCTTGTTCTTGCCTGTGTTCTCGATTCGCTTGCAGGAAAGCCTTCTCAGCGAGGTCAATTGCGTTGTGCGTGGTTGATAACTAATGGAGCAATGGTGTAATGGTTGTGGGGATCCGAATCAGATTTTTTTCAAAGCCTAGATTGTGAACATCGAGTTGTCCACCAATCGAAGTTATCATACCCAACGGAAGATCGGGTCGCGTCTACATCAAGAAGAATGGCTCCTAATCCAAGGTTTTTGCCATGGGCTGACCAACATAGCCCATAGTCACCTAGATGCTGCCACTGGAGGAGCATTCTCTTTCACTCAATGTGAAAGATACTAAGGATCTCATCGAGAAGATGGTGACCAATCAAGGGTGGAATGATGAATGCCTCCAACCAAAGAAGAGAGGTATGCACACCATTCATGAGGTGTACATGCTCTCTACCAAAGTGGATCCCTTAATGAAGAAGATAGATGAAAGAGCAACATTCAAGAAAGATCAAGAGGCCATTCAACACTATGCAACCGCACAAGCTATTGAAGTCGATCCATGGTGCGAGGTGTGCGGTGGAGATGACCATTGGGGAAACAATTGCCTCGAAACAAGGGAGGATGTGAACTTCATCACCATCAACAACAAACAACAATGGGTATCGATCCCAACAACAAAATGGATGGAATTCACACCCCTTCTACCAAGGTAATGGAGGTAATGGTTACAATAATAATAATTTCAATAATAATTATAATAACCAACCTTCATTAAAAGATGTTATCTTAGGTGTTGGTATTTCTTATGTCTATTGGATAATTCCACAAGCACGCAGAATATACTGCTATAGCACTTCACTCGGGAGTATTCCAAGGTATCATTATTTATTTTATCCCAAGGGAAAGTGGTAGCTAGGAATGATAATAAAAGAGAGATCCTTGTATTTACCACAACTTAGTATCAACTAGTGCAAGGGGGTAATCAAAATATGATAGGAAGGGATGATGCAATGAGCCAAGATAAAGGTATTAAAAGATAACTAGTAAAGTATAGCTAGGTGGGAGGACAATGAGTGAGTAAAGGATTCCTGTGATTCAAACTCTACTCCTATGATCTTAACTTAGTCACACAATTGAAACATATAGATTGATACCTTACAAAATGTATGCTAGGAGATAGGCAATCAATAGGAGGAGAAAACTCCTACCCGAAGCGTCCACCTTGTTATGGGGACCTTACCTTTTAAGAACTTGCCTACAACACATGGTGGAATACAAAGACTACACAAGGCTGTCACCACTTGCTAGCTACCACAAACAATACGTGCGACAAGTGACAACCAAAGGCAAGATAATGTATAAGCACCATGCTTACACCTTCTCTCACTACTCTAATTGCACACACATAGATCAATTAGAGCACCCTATGACAGGCAATGATCGCATACAAGTGTGGGTTACAGGATCACAATCTAGTATATAACAACTATATGCTAAGATAAGCCACAACAATACTATAACAAGTACAATATTGCACAAAGTAAAGAGTAAGTGAAGTAGAGCAAGAATATAAATATATTGAATAAGAATAAAGTCTTACTAAAAAGGGAAAAGTACAAGAGTTATACCAGACTCTTCAGAAGACAACTCCGGAAACCCTGAGCAAGCTCGACTCAACTCTAACTCCCACACTAGACTACACTACTAATATAGAGTGGAACTACACTAATCTTCACTTGGAGCTTGAAGGCATTGCATGAGTTGTAGCGGGGGGTGTGAGCCTCTATTTTATAGGTGGAGATGGAGGAGGTGCAACGTCAGCGATCCGTATGCCTTTCCACCTCAACCATTGGATCAAACCGCCATAGAACCGACCTCAAATCAATGGTGATGATCAAGGGAGATGCATGGCGGCTTGCTAGAAGTCAGTGGAGGTGGTTGGGCCCACTTGACAAGTCGGCCGACCTAGTGGTGGGGTCGGTCGACCCCCTATGGCCTGTGGGCCATCCCTTCTTCTTCTAGAAGCATGTCCCACATGTCATGGTGTGTGTATGACACTTGGAATTGGGTTGTCATGTCGGTTTGCTTCATATGTGGGCCCATGGATCCATGTCACTTGATCTCCCACCCTTGAGAAGAAACACAACTTGCATCCAAGGGTGGAGATTGACTTTGGAGCTCAGGGCATGGATCCTAGTGATGTGGCAGGGCTGTGGGCCCCATAGAGTAGGTCAAGCGACCCCCTATGGTGGGTCCATAGGCTCAGATTTCTCCAGTTTGTGACATCCTGCATACAAATGCTCCAAGTACAAGTGGAACTTGTTATTGATAAAAATATGCTCATGATATGTTATTCTCCCTTTGATTCCAAGGCTGTTGACGGCGTTTTGAGTATGTAAATTTATGACATTTTCACCATCAACATTAGGCCAATCTAAAATTAATGAAAGCATCAATACAAAGTTGTTCACCAATGACAAGATTCTTGAAAACCTTAATACTAAAATGAATAGCTTTGCTTTTGCCATTAAAAATCAATTGAATTTTAATAAAATGTTAGAAACACAATTAGCTCAATTAGCGGCCACTGGCCCGGCGTTATCTGGTTGAAACTTTTAAGTTTGATGCAACAAGGTTTGGTAAGCCTCCTCTTAGCTCAAGCTACGGGCCACTCCTCGACCCGCCGTTCGTGACCAAGAAGGGTGATCCTGGCTGCCCGACGATCAAGTGCTCCATTGGACCACAAGTGTTCCCTAAAGCTTTCTGCAACCTTGGTTCATGAGTAAACATCATGTCCAAGGTAACATATGATAAGTTACTATGTGGTCCTTTGTCCGCAATCTGTATTCGTCTACAACTGGAGAATCAGACCATCCATTTCCCTGAGGGACTTGCCAAGGATGTCTTGGTAAAACTCCGCGAGGAGTACGTCCCCACGGATTTTGTGGTGCTTGACATGGGAGGAGACGAAGAAACACCTCTCATCCTGGGGAGGCCCTTCCACAATACCACCAATGCTTGCATTTATGTGGGGTCTAACCAAATTCATTTCCAATTAATGGAAAGAAAGAGAGGTTTGCCTTTGATCCTTCTACTTCTACAAAACATGCTAACAA
This sequence comes from Tripidium arundinaceum, assembly GCA_030439765.1. NCBI lineage: Eukaryota > Viridiplantae > Streptophyta > Magnoliopsida > Poales > Poaceae > Tripidium > Tripidium arundinaceum. Next base: position 9,283 of record JAHUYU010002908.1, read on the forward strand.
GCAGGTCAAGGCAACCTGGCCTAAAAGGAAGCCAAAATCCACGCCCGCAAGAGGAATCAACCCCCACAGGTCAAGAAGGATGAACCCACCAAACCACAACCAAAACCCGAACGGGTCTAGGGGAAGAAAGAGGTGCAAACATCTAGTTCTCCATCTCCGGGACCGAATGATGCACCTAAGCATTAAACACGACAAAGAAGTCCTACTCTAAGAACTTAAAACATGGAGCCCTCGCCGAAAGGTAAATCGGTAGTTATCTCATATTAATTATTAATTGCATTTTCATTTTGCATTTTCACTTTGAATTTTTCATGTTTGATTTTTTGACAAAACCTTTTCCCTTTCTGCATTTAAGTTTGAGGTAAACTTTTCACAAAATTTGAGAGATTTTGGAGGGAAGAGGGGGGTCGACCGACCCCCTAGGATGCCCTCTGCCACCTTGAGTAAATAGGAGCAAGAAGTGACCTTACAGGTGACAAAGAAAAAGAAAGGAGGCTTCGGGTAGGTCGGCCGACCACCCTATGGCAACTTTGGTCACTTTAGCCTTCACTACCCTGCTCTTGAATGGAATCTAAGGCAAATGCTAGTGAGTGGAGTCGACCGACCTCCCCATGAGGCCTCCACCTTGCCACCTCCTTTGACTATTGTTGACACCAAATTTTGGAATGGATGCATGGAAATCTGAGATTTGGGAGATTTGTTATAAAGCCTTGATATTTGTGGAATTGGCTAAAATGGATTGCCATCAGAATCAGGTAAGAGCTTGTGACGTCATCATCAAGCCTAGTTTGGACTCTGCCGGCATGAAGGTGATGATAATTAAAGCAAGAGATGTGTCGGACTTCACAAAAGGGAAAGATTGAGGTTCAAGTTATCTTAATTTAGGATATTTTCTTTTATTCCAAGTTTGTAACAAGTCTTATTCGATTAGGACTCATGTTTAGGCCTTGGGTATAAATAGTGCACCTCGGCTATTGTAATACATAAACATCAATCAAACACAAACCCATCCAATTACTTTTCGGCTTTCAAGCCACCCTAGGAGTTGGAGTAACATAAATCTCGGTGAGTTCTTCAAGTAAGAAAGGCTGCATTGGCTGATTCACCTTTGGCTTGTTTGTGAGTACCCTCACGACTTATATTGTTGCTTGTAAGGCTGCATCAGCTGATTGATCTCTTGCAAGTTGTAGTATAAGTTAGTTATCTATTTGTATCTTTATTTACAAGGCTGCATTAGCTGATTGATCTCTTGTAAGTATCAATATCAATCAAAGTTATCGATCTTGTGTTAAATAGTTTACTGTTTAATGCAATATCACCAATTATCCGATCTAGATTAAGATTCTTTGGTCCTCATCATATTGATCTATCGTCTATTGCTATCTCACACTCAAATTCTATCTTTGACGATTAGATTCGGTTTATCGACTAATTTATCTTAATCTTGGTCGAACATAGTGTGTGTTCGAAGTCTTGTTTTGCTAAGAGGCAAATCCACCAATTATCAATCTTTGGTTTGTTGTCCTGCTATCAATGCTGCATCAACCGACTGACCTGTTGATAGTACAATAGATCGAATGTTGCTGGATCGCGGACTTAACATTTAGTAGAACATGACGTCGCTCATTCACTATGTTTCTATTGGCTATTTAGCCAATAGCTTGTGCCTTAACGCGTATGTTGACGGTCCTTAAGTATCAAAATTAACCGTCAACTAGACATGGAAAAGGACCTATATGCAACCAACATCTAGACTTAGGGTTTTATTTGACAGAATTCCACGAGTTTTGGTGTTTGTCTATTTCTGCAGGGGCTTATCAGAGAATACGGAGGAATGGCCCACATGTCATGATTACATAGAGATATTAAAGCCTGCGGTAATTTTCCGTAAACTATTGGACCAAAGAAGCAACTGGGCCGAGCCGGAGGGCAAGCGGAGCCCAGCCCAGGGCGCCCGCCCCAGCCCTGGCGGCCAATCACAGCAAGTCTCGCGGATTATGCTCCACCGACCTCAAGGATTAAGGAAAACCGTGCGATCAAGGTCGGTTTGATCCGACGGCTGACGTTCATTTGGAAGGCCTATATAAGCAGGCCAAATACGAGGATGAAGCCCATGACGAGAATATTGAAGAATTAGGCTATTTTAATTAGTGGGAAACATGTTTAGTCCCACATTGGTTGGCTAGGAAAAAGTGGGGAAAATCCTAGGCTATAAATAGAGGGGCAGACCCTCCCTGAGAACACACAATTATTATGAGTTGTAGAGGTGTCCCTCGAATGGATATTCTCTCTTCTCTAAATTAGAATAGATCTAGATAATGGAGAGATGGAGAGCGAGGGAGGATTGGAGGAGAGGCCGGCCTGTCGATGCCTCCTCCGGTTGTACTTCGACATGATCAAGTTCTAATCAAGCTTGCTCCTGGGATGACTTTGGTAATCTACTTACTTCATTCATTGTGCAATTACTATTCATGTATTTCTGGTTTGCAGCTCTTTAGGGTACTTTAATCTATTGCTCGAGGTAGGTTAAAGGAGTAGTATAGGTGTAAGCGCGGTGCTTAGGCCTAGATTGCTTGTGAATGTCCTCTATATTCCGGATCTATGGTAGTAGAGCGGAAAGTGACAATTCCGTCGTCCCATATCCCGTTTGTAGAGCTCACAGGACCGGTGTGCCTGGGTTAAGCACCCTTTGTGGTGTCTCTTATCCTGTGGTACGTCCCCAGATATAGACATATCCCTATGAAGTAGAGAAACCATAGTTATCCTCTCTATTCTCCTATTATCGCCCATATACTAGATTGTGCCACTTTACCTTTGATATTTATCATATCTTATTTTACCACCTATTCTATCATCACCTACCTATCTTTTCTGGTTAAGTTAGAGCGTAGTTGGTTCTCCCGTTTCCCTGTGGATACGATTTAAAACCTTTAACCGGGTGAAAGCTACAACGGTATCCGTGCGCTTGCGGATTTATCTGTGTGCGTGTAAAATACCCATCCGACATTCTAGCGTCATGCTGGGGATGACAACCTAGTATTCAAGTGACGTTAGCAAGTGTCAACAAGCTTTCTGGCGCCGTTGCCGGGGAAACGGGAGAACCAACTACGCTCTAACTTAACCAGAAAAGATAGGTAGGTGATGATAGAATAGGTGGTAAAATAAGATATGATAAATATCAAAGGTAAAGTGGCACAATCTAGTATATGGGCGATAATAGGAGAATAGAGAGGATAACTATGGTTTCTCTACTTCATAGGGATATGTCTATATCTGGGGACGTACCACAGGATAAGAGACACCACAAAGGTGCTTAACCCAGGCACACCGGTCCTGTGAGCTCTACAAACGGGATATGGGACGACGGAATTGTCACTTTCCGCTCTACTACCATAGATCCGGAATATAGAGGACATTCACAAGCAATCTAGGCCTAAGCACCGCGCTTACACCTATACTACTCCTTTAACCTACCTCGAGCAATAGATTAAAGTACCCTAAAGAGCTGCAAACCAGAAATACATGAATAGTAATTGCACAATGAATGAAGTAAGTAGATTACCAAAGTCATCCCAGGAGCAAGCTTGATTAGAACTTGATCATGTCGAAGTACAACCGGAGGAGGCATCGACAGGCCGGCCTCTCCTCCAATCCTCCCTCGCTCTCCATCTCTCCATTATCTAGATCTATTCTAATTTAGAGAAGAGAGAATATCCATTCGAGGGACACCTCTACAACTCATAATAATTGTGTGTTCTCAGGGAGGGTCTGCCCCTCTATTTATAGCCTAGGATTTTCCCCACTTTTTCCTAGCCAACCAATGTGGGACTAAACATGTTTCCCACTAATTAAAATAGCCTAATTCTTCAATATTCTCGTCATGGGCTTCATCCTCGTATTTGGGCCTGCTTATATAGGCCTTCCAAATGAACGTCAGCCGTCGGATCAAACCGACCTTGATCGCACGGTTTTCCTTAATCCTTGAGGTCGGTGGAGCATAATCCGCGAGACTTGCTGTGATTGGCCGCCAGGGCTGGGCGGGCGCCCTGGGCTGGGCTCCGCTTGCCCTCCGGCTCGGCCCAGTTGCTTCTTTGGTCCAATAGTTTACGGAAAATTACCGCAGGCTTTAATATCTCTATGTAATCATGACATGTGGGCCATTCCTCCGTATTCTCTGATAAGCCCCTGCAGAAATAGACAAACACCAAAACTCGTGGAATTCTGTCAAATAAAACCCTAAGTCTAGATGTTGGTTGCATATAGGTCCTTTTCCATGTCTAGTTGACGGTTAATTTTGATACTTAAGGACCGTCAACATACGCGTTAAGGCACAAGCTATTGGCTAAATAGCCAATAGAAACATAGTGAATGAGCGACGTCATGTTCTACTAAATGTTAAGTCCGCGATCCAGCAACATTCGATCTATTGTACTATCAACAGGTCAGTCGGTTGATGCAGCATTGATAGCAGGACAACAAACCAAAGATTGATAATTGGTGGATTTGCCTCTTAGCAAAACAAGACTTCGAACACACACTATGTTCGACCAAGATTAAGATAAATTAGTCGATAAACCGAATCTAATCGTCAAAGATAGAATTTGAGTGTGAGATAGCAATAGACGATAGATCAATATGATGAGGACCAAAGAATCTTAATCTAGATCGGATAATTGGTGATATTGCATTAAACAGTAAACTATTTAACACAAGATCGATAACTTTGATTGATATTGATACTTACAAGAGATCAATCAGCTAATGCAGCCTTGTAAATAAAGATACAAATAGATAACTAACTTATACTACAACTTGCAAGAGATCAATCAGCTGATGCAGCCTTACAAGCAACAATATAAGTCGTGAGGGTACTCACAAACAAGCCAAAGGTGAATCAGCCAATGCAGCCTTTCTTACTTGAAGAACTCACCGAGATTTATGTTACTCCAACTCCTAGGGTGGCTTGAAAGCCGAAAAGTAATTGGATGGGTTTGTGTTTGATTGATGTTTATGTATTACAATAGCCGAGGTGCACTATTTATACCCAAGGCCTAAACATGAGTCCTAATCGAATAAGACTTGTTACAAACTTGGAATAAAAGAAAATATCCTAAATTAAGATAACTTGAACCTCAATCTTTCCCTTTTGTGAAGTCCGACACATCTCTTGCTTTAATTATCATCACCTTCATGCCGGCAGAGTCCAAACTAGGCTTGATGATGACGTCACAAGCTCTTACCTGATTCTGATGGCAATCCATTTTAGCCAATTCCACAAATATCAAGGCTTTATAACAAATCTCCCAAATCTCAGATTTCCATGCATCCATTCCAAAATTTGGTGTCAACAATAGTCAAAGGAGGTGGCAAGGTGGAGGCCTCATGGGGAGGTCGGTCGACTCCACTCACTAGCATTTGCCTTAGATTCCATTCAAGAGCAGGGTAGTGAAGGCTAAAGTGACCAAAGTTGCCATAGGGTGGTCGGCCGACCTACCCGAAGCCTCCTTTCTTTTTCTTTTGTCACCTGTAAGGTCACTTCTTGCTCCTATTTACTCAAGGTGGCAGAGGGCATCCTAGGGGGTCGGTCGACCCCCCTCTTCCCTCCAAAATCTCTCAAATTTTGTGAAAAGTTTACCTCAAACTTAAATGCAGAAAGGGAAAAGGTTTTGTCAAAAAATCAAACATGAAAAATTCAAAGTGAAAATGCAAAATGAAAATGCAATTAATAATTAAATATGAGATAACTACCGATTTACCTTTCGGCGAGGGCTCCATGTTTTAAGTTCTTAGAGTAGGACTTCTTTGTCGTGTTTAATGCTTAGGTGCATCATTCGGTCCCGGAGATGGAGAACTAGATGTTTGCACCTCTTTCTTCCCCTAGACCCGTTCGGGTTTTGGTTGTGGTTTGGTGGGTTCATCCTTCTTGACCTGTGGGGGTTGATTCCTCTTGCGGGCGTGGATTTTGGCTTCCTTTTAGGCCAGGTTGCCTTGACCTGCTTGTTAGCATGTTTTGTAGAAGTAGAAGGATCAAAGGCAAACCTCTCTTTCTTTCCATTAATTGGAAATGAATTTGGTTAGACCCCACATAAATGCAAGCATTGGTGGTATTGTGGAAGGGCCTCCCCAGGATGAGAGGTGTTTCTTCGTCTCCTCCCATGTCAAGCACCACAAAATCCGTGGGGACGTACTCCTCGCGGAGTTTTACCAAGACATCCTTGGCAAGTCCCTCAGGGAAATGGATGGTCTGATTCTCCAGTTGTAGACGAATACAGATTGCGGACAAAGGACCACATAGTAACTTATCATATGTTACCTTGGACATGATGTTTACTCATGAACCAAGGTTGCAGAAAGCTTTAGGGAACACTTGTGGTCCAATGGAGCACTTGATCGTCGGGCAGCCAGGATCACCCTTCTTGGTCACGAACGGCGGGTCGAGGAGTGGCCCGTAGCTTGAGCTAAGAGGAGGCTTACCAAACCTTGTTGCATCAAACTTAAAAGTTTCAACCAGATAACGCCGGGCCAGTGGCCGCTAATTGAGCTAATTGTGTTTCTAACATTTTATTAAAATTCAATTGATTTTTAATGGCAAAAGCAAAGCTATTCATTTTAGTATTAAGGTTTTCAAGAATCTTGTCATTGGTGAACAACTTTGTATTGATGCTTTCATTAATTTTAGATTGGCCTAATGTTGATGGTGAAAATGTCATAAATTTACATACTCAAAACGCCGTCAACAGCCTTGGAATCAAAGGGAGAATAACATATCATGAGCATATTTTTATCAATAACAAGTTCCACTTGTACTTGGAGCATTTGTATGCAGGATGTCACAAACTGGAGAAATCTGAGCCTATGGACCCACCATAGGGGGTCGCTTGACCTACTCTATGGGGCCCACAGCCCTGCCACATCACTAGGATCCATGCCCTGAGCTCCAAAGTCAATCTCCACCCTTGGATGCAAGTTGTGTTTCTTCTCAAGGGTGGGAGATCAAGTGACATGGATCCATGGGCCCACATATGAAGCAAACCGACATGACAACCCAATTCCAAGTGTCATACACACACCATGACATGTGGGACATGCTTCTAGAAGAAGAAGGGATGGCCCACAGGCCATAGGGGGTCGACCGACCCCACCACTAGGTCGGCCGACTTGTCAAGTGGGCCCAACCACCTCCACTGACTTCTAGCAAGCCGCCATGCATCTCCCTTGATCATCACCATTGATTTGAGGTCGGTTCTATGGCGGTTTGATCCAATGGTTGAGGTGGAAAGGCATACGGATCGCTGACGTTGCACCTCCTCCATCTCCACCTATAAATAGAGGCTCACACCCCCCGCTACAACTCATGCAATGCCTTCAAGCTCCAAGTGAAGATTAGTGTAGTTCCACTCTATATTAGTAGTGTAGTCTAGTGTGGGAGTTAGAGTTGAGTCGAGCTTGCTCAGGGTTTCCGGAGTTGTCTTCTGAAGAGTCTGGTATAACTCTTGTACTTTTCCCTTTTTAGTAAGACTTTATTCTTATTCAATATATTTATATTCTGGCTCTACTTCACTTACTCTTTACTTTGTGCAATATTGTACTTGTTATAGTATTGTTGTGGCTTATCTTAGCATATAGTTGTTATATACTAGATTGTGATCCTGTAACCCACACTTGTATGCGATCATTGCCTGTCATAGGGTGCTCTAATTGATCTATGTGTGTGCAATTAGAGTAGTGAGAGAAGGTGTAAGCATGGTGCTTATACATTATCTTGCCTTTGGTTGTCACTTGTCGCACGTATTGTTTGTGGTAGCTAGCAAGTGGTGACAGCCTTGTGTAGTCTTTGTATTCCACCATGTGTTGTAGGCAAGTTCTTAAAAGGTAAGGTCCCCATAACAAGGTGGACGCTTCGGGTAGGAGTTTTCTCCTCCTATTGATTGCCTATCTCCTAGCATACATTTTGTAAGGTATCAATCTATATGTTTCAATTGTGTGACTAAGTTAAGATCATAGGAGTAGAGTTTGAATCACAGGAATCCTTTACTCACTCATTGTCCTCCCACCTAGCTATACTTTACTAGTTATCTTTTAATACCTTTATCTTGGCTCATTGCATCATCCCTTCCTATCATATTTTGATTACCCCCTTGCACTAGTTGATACTAAGTTGTGGTAAATACAAGGATCTCTCTTTTTTTATTTTATCATTCCTAGCTACCACTTTCCCTTGGGATAAAATAAATAATGATACCTTGGAATACTCCCGAGTGAAGTGCTATAGCAGTATATTCTGCGTGCTTGTGGAATTATCCAATAGACATAAGAAATACCAACACCTAAGATAACATCTTTTAATGAAGGTTGGTTATTATAATTATTATTGAAATTATTATTATTGTAACCATTACCTCCATTACCTTGGTAGAAGGGGTGTGAATTCCATCCATTTTGTTGTTGGAATCGATACCCATTGTTGTTTGTTGTTGATGGTGATGAAGTTCACATCCTCCCTTGTTTCGAGGCAATTGTTTCCCCAATGGTCATCTCCACCGCACACCTCGCACCATGGATCGACTTCAATAGCTTGTGCGGTTGCATAGTGTTGAATGGCCTCTTGATCTTTCTTGAATGTTGCTCTTTCATCTATCTTCTTCATTAAGGGATCCACTTTGGTATCATTATTTATTTTATCCCAAGGGAAAGTGGTAGCTAGGAATGATAATAAAAGAGAGATCCTTGTATTTACCACAACTTAGTATCAACTAGTGCAAGGGGGTAATCAAAATATGATAGGAAGGGATGATGCAATGAGCCAAGATAAAGGTATTAAAAGATAACTAGTAAAGTATAGCTAGGTGGGAGGACAATGAGTGAGTAAAGGATTCCTGTGATTCAAACTCTACTCCTATGATCTTAACTTAGTCACACAATTGAAACATATAGATTGATACCTTACAAAATGTATGCTAGGAGATAGGCAATCAATAGGAGGAGAAAACTCCTACCCGAAGCGTCCACCTTGTTATGGGGACCTTACCTTTTAAGAACTTGCCTACAACACATGGTGGAATACAAAGACTACACAAGGCTGTCACCACTTGCTAGCTACCACAAACAATACGTGCGACAAGTGACAACCAAAGGCAAGATAATGTATAAGCACCATGCTTACACCTTCTCTCACTACTCTAATTGCACACACATAGATCAATTAGAGCACCCTATGACAGGCAATGATCGCATACAAGTGTGGGTTACAGGATCACAATCTAGTATATAACAACTATATGCTAAGATAAGCCACAACAATACTATAACAAGTACAATATTGCACAAAGTAAAGAGTAAGTGAAGTAGAGCAAGAATATAAATATATTGAATAAGAATAAAGTCTTACTAAAAAGGGAAAAGTACAAGAGTTATACCAGACTCTTCAGAAGACAACTCCGGAAACCCTGAGCAAGCTCGACTCAACTCTAACTCCCACACTAGACTACACTACTAATATAGAGTGGAACTACACTAATCTTCACTTGGAGCTTGAAGGCATTGCATGAGTTGTAGCGGGGGGTGTGAGCCTCTATTTATAGGTGGAGATGGAGGAGGTGCAACGTCAGCGATCCGTATGCCTTTCCACCTCAACCATTGGATCAAACCGCCATAGAACCGACCTCAAATCAATGGTGATGATCAAGGGAGATGCATGGCGGCTTGCTAGAAGTCAGTGGAGGTGGTTGGGCCCACTTGACAAGTCGGCCGACCTAGTGGTGGGGTCGGTCGACCCCTATGGCCTGTGGGCCATCCCTTCTTCTTCTAGAAGCATGTCCCACATGTCATGGTGTGTGTATGACACTTGGAATTGGGTTGTCATGTCGGTTTGCTTCATATGTGGGCCCATGGATCCATGTCACTTGATCTCCCACCCTTGAGAAGAAACACAACTTGCATCCAAGGGTGGAGATTGACTTTGGAGCTCAGGGCATGGATCCTAGTGATGTGGCAGGGCTGTGGGCCCCATAGAGTAGGTCAAGCGACCCCCTATGGTGGGTCCATAGGCTCAGATTTTCTCCAGTTTGTGACATCCTGCATACAAATGCTCCAAGTACAAGTGGAACTTGTTATTGATAAAAAATATGCTCATGATATGTTATTCTCCCTTTGATTCCAAGGCTGTTGACGGCGTTTTGAGTATGTAAATTTATGACATTTTCACCATCAACATTAGGCCAATCTAAAATTAATGAAAGCATCAATACAAAGTTGTTCACCAATGACAAGATTCTTGAAAACCTTAATACTAAAATGAATAGCTTTGCTTTTGCCATTAAAAATCAATTGAATTTTAATAAAATGTTAGAAACACAATTAGCTCAATTAGCGGCCCACTGGCCCGGCGTTATCTGGTTGAAACTTTTAAGTTTGATGCAACAAGGTTTGGTAAGCCTCCTCTTAGCTCAAGCTACGGGCCACTCCTCGACCCGCCGTTCGTGACCAAGAAGGGTGATCCTGGCTGCCCGACGATCAAGTGCTCCATTGGACCACAAGTGTTCCCTAAAGCTTTCTGCAACCTTGGTTCATGAGTAAACATCATGTCCAAGGTAACATATGATAAGTTACTATGTGGTCCTTTGTCCGCAATCTGTATTCGTCTACAACTGGAGAATCAGACCATCCATTTCCCTGAGGGACTTGCCAAGGATGTCTTGGTAAAACTCCGCGAGGAGTACGTCCCCACGGATTTTGTGGTGCTTGACATGGGAGGAGACGAAGAAACACCTCTCATCCTGGGGAGGCCCTTCCACAATACCACCAATGCTTGCATTTATGTGGGGTCTAACCAAATTCATTTCCAATTAATGGAAAGAAAGAGAGGTTTGCCTTTGATCCTTCTACTTCTACAAAACATGCTAACAAGCAGGTCAAGGCAACCTGGCCTAAAAGGAAGCCAAAATCCACGCCCGCAAGAGGAATCAACCCCCACAGGTCAAGAAGGATGAACCCACCAAACCACAACCAAAACCCGAACGGGTCTAGGGGAAGAAAGAGGTGCAAACATCTAGTTCTCCATCTCCGGACCGAATGATGCACCTAAGCATTAAACACGACAAAGAAGTCCTACTCTAAGAACTTAAAACATGGAGCCCTCGCCGAAAGGTAAATCGGTAGTTATCTCATATTTAATTATTAATTGCATTTTCATTTTGCATTTTCACTTTGAATTTTTCATGTTTGATTTTTTGACAAACCTTTTCCCTTTCTGCATTTAAGTTTGAGGTAAACTTTTCACAAAATTTGAGAGATTTTGGAGGGAAGAGGGGGGTCGACCGACCCCCTAGGATGCCCTCTGCCACCTTGAGTAAATAGGAGCAAGAAGTGACCTTACAGGTGACAAAAGAAAAAGAAAGGAGGCTTCGGGTAGGTCGGCCGACCACCCTATGGCAACTTTGGTCACTTTAGCCTTCACTACCCTGCTCTTGAATGGAATCTAAGGCAAATGCTAGTGAGTGGAGTCGACCGACCTCCCCATGAGGCCTCCACCTTGCCACCTCCTTTGACTATTGTTGACACCAAATTTTGGAATGGATGCATGGAAATCTGAGATTTGGGAGATTTGTTATAAAGCCTTGATATTTGTGGAATTGGCTAAAATGGATTGCCATCAGAATCAGGTAAGAGCTTGTGACGTCATCATCAAGCCTAGTTTGGACTCTGCCGGCATGAAGGTGATGATAATTAAAGCAAGAGATGTGTCGGACTTCACAAAAGGAAAGATTGAGGTTCAAGTTATCTTAATTTAGGATATTTTCTTTATTCCAAGTTTGTAACAAGTCTTATTCGATTAGGACTCATGTTTAGGCCTTGGGTATAAATAGTGCACCTCGGCTATTGTAATACATAAACATCAATCAAACACAAACCCATCCAATTACTTTTCGGCTTTCAAGCCACCCTAGGAGTTGGAGTAACATAAATCTCGGTGAGTTCTTCAAGTAAGAAAGGCTGCATTGGCTGATTCACCTTTGGCTTGTTTGTGAGTACCCTCACGACTTATATTGTTGCTTGTAAGGCTGCATCAGCTGATTGATCTCTTGCAAGTTGTAGTATAAGTTAGTTATCTATTTGTATCTTTATTTACAAGGCTGCATTAGCTGATTGATCTCTTGTAAGTATCAATATCAATCAAAGTTATCGATCTTGTGTTAAATAGTTTACTGTTTAATGCAATATCACCAATTATCCGATCTAGATTAAGATTCTTTGGTCCTCATCATATTGATCTATCGTCTATTGCTATCTCACACTCAAATTCTATCTTTGACGATTAGATTCGGTTTATCGACTAATTTATCTTAATCTTGGTCGAACATAGTGTGTGTTCGAAGTCTTGTTTTGCTAAGAGGCAAATCCACCAATTATCAATCTTTGGTTTGTTGTCCTGCTATCAATGCTGCATCAACCGACTGACCTGTTGATAGTACAATAGATCGAATGTTGCTGGATCGCGGACTTAACATTTAGTAGAACATGACGTCGCTCATTCACTATGTTTCTATTGGCTATTTAGCCAATAGCTTGTGCCTTAACGCGTATGTTGACGGTCCTTAAGTATCAAAATTAACCGTCAACTAGACATGGAAAAGGACCTATATGCAACCAACATCTAGACTTAGGGTTTTATTTGACAGAATTCCACGAGTTTTGGTGTTTGTCTATTTCTGCAGGGGCTTATCAGAGAATACGGAGGAATGGCCCACATGTCATGATTACATAGAGATATTAAAGCCTGCGGTAATTTTCCGTAAACTATTGGACCAAAGAAGCAACTGGGCCGAGCCGGAGGGCAAGCGGAGCCCAGCCCAGGGCGCCCGCCCAGCCCTGGCGGCCAATCACAGCAAGTCTCGCGGATTATGCTCCACCGACCTCAAGGATTAAGGAAAACCGTGCGATCAAGGTCGGTTTGATCCGACGGCTGACGTTCATTTGGAAGGCCTATATAAGCAGGCCAAATACGAGGATGAAGCCCATGACGAGAATATTGAAGAATTAGGCTATTTTAATTAGTGGGAAACATGTTTAGTCCCACATTGGTTGGCTAGGAAAAAGTGGGGAAAATCCTAGGCTATAAATAGAGGGGCAGACCCTCCCTGAGAACACACAATTATTATGAGTTGTAGAGGTGTCCCTCGAATGGATATTCTCTCTTCTCTAAATTAGAATAGATCTAGATAATGGAGAGATGGAGAGCGAGGGAGGATTGGAGGAGAGGCCGGCCTGTCGATGCCTCCTCCGGTTGTACTTCGACATGATCAAGTTCTAATCAAGCTTGCTCCTGGGATGACTTTGGTAATCTACTTACTTCATTCATTGTGCAATTACTATTCATGTATTTCTGGTTTGCAGCTCTTTAGGGTACTTTAATCTATTGCTCGAGGTAGGTTAAAGGAGTAGTATAGGTGTAAGCGCGGTGCTTAGGCCTAGATTGCTTGTGAATGTCCTCTATATTCCGGATCTATGGTAGTAGAGCGAAAGTGACAATTCCGTCGTCCCATATCCCGTTTGTAGAGCTCACAGGACCGGTGTGCCTGGGTTAAGCACCCTTTGTGGTGTCTCTTATCCTGTGGTACGTCCCCAGATATAGACATATCCCTATGAAGTAGAGAAACCATAGTTATCCTCTCTATTCTCCTATTATCGCCCATATACTAGATTGTGCCACTTTACCTTTGATATTTATCATATCTTATTTTACCACCTATTCTATCATCACCTACCTATCTTTTCTGGTTAAGTTAGAGCGTAGTTGGTTCTCCCGTTTCCCCGGCAACGGCGCCAGAAAGCTTGTTGACACTTGCTAACGTCACTTGAATACTAGGTTGTCATCCCCAGCATGACGCTAGAATGTCGGATGGGTATTTTACACGCACACAGATAAATCCGCAAGCGCACGGATACCGTTGTAGCTTTCACCCGGTTAAAGGTTTTAAATCGTATCCACAGGGAAACGGGAGAACCAACTACGCTCTAACTTAACCAGAAAAGATAGGTAGGTGATGATAGAATAGGTGGTAAAATAAGATATGATAAATATCAAAGGTAAAGTGGCACAATCTAGTATATGGGCGATAATAGGAGAATAGAGAGGATAACTATGGTTTCTCTACTTCATAGGGATATGTCTATATCTGGGGACGTACCACAGGATAAGAGACACCACAAAGGGTGCTTAACCCAGGCACACCGGTCCTGTGAGCTCTACAAACGGGATATGGGACGACGGAATTGTCACTTTCCGCTCTACTACCATAGATCCGGAATATAGAGGACATTCACAAGCAATCTAGGCCTAAGCACCGCGCTTACACCTATACTACTCCTTTAACCTACCTCGAGCAATAGATTAAAGTACCCTAAAGAGCTGCAAACCAGAAATACATGAATAGTAATTGCACAATGAATGAAGTAAGTAGATTACCAAAGTCATCCCAGAGCAAGCTTGATTAGAACTTGATCATGTCGAAGTACAACCGGAGGAGGCATCGACAGGCCGGCCTCTCCTCCAATCCTCCCTCGCTCTCCATCTCTCATTATCTAGATCTATTCTAATTTAGAGAAGAGAGAATATCCATTCGAGGGACACCTCTACAACTCATAATAATTGTGTGTTCTCAGGGAGGGTCTGCCCCTCTATTTATAGCCTAGGATTTTCCCCACTTTTTCCTAGCCAACCAATGTGGGACTAAACATGTTTCCCACTAATTAAAATAGCCTAATTCTTCAATATTCTCGTCATGGGCTTCATCCTCGTATTTGGCCTGCTTATATAGGCCTTCCAAATGAACGTCAGCCGTCGGATCAAACCGACCTTGATCGCACGGTTTTCCTTAATCCTTGAGGTCGGTGGAGCATAATCCGCGAGACTTGCTGTGATTGGCCGCCAGGGCTGGGCGGGCGCCCTGGGCTGGGCTCCGCTTGCCCTCCGGCTCGGCCAGTTGCTTCTTTGGTCCAATAGTTTACGGAAAATTACCGCAGGCTTTAATATCTCTATGTAATCATGACATGTGGGCCATTCCTCCGTATTCTCTGATAAGCCCCTGCAGAAATAGACAAACACCAAAACTCGTGGAATTCTGTCAAATAAAACCCTAAGTCTAGATGTTGGTTGCATATAGGTCCTTTTCCATGTCTAGTTGACGGTTAATTTTGATACTTAAGGACCGTCAACATACGCGTTAAGGCACAAGCTATTGGCTAAATAGCCAATAGAAACATAGTGAATGAGCGACGTCATGTTCTACTAAATGTTAAGTCCGCGATCCAGCAACATTCGATCTATTGTACTATCAACAGGTCAGTCGGTTGATGCAGCATTGATAGCAGGACAACAAACCAAAGATTGATAATTGGTGGATTTGCCTCTTAGCAAAACAAGACTTCGAACACACACTATGTTCGACCAAGATTAAGATAAATTAGTCGATAAACCGAATCTAATCGTCAAAGATAGAATTTGAGTGTGAGATAGCAATAGACGATAGATCAATATGATGAGGACCAAAGAATCTTAATCTAGATCGGATAATTGGTGATATTGCATTAAACAGTAAACTATTTAACACAAGATCGATAACTTTGATTGATATTGATACTTACAAGAGATCAATCAGCTAATGCAGCCTTGTAAATAAAGATACAAATAGATAACTAACTTATACTACAACTTGCAAGAGATCAATCAGCTGATGCAGCCTTACAAGCAACAATATAAGTCGTGAGGGTACTCACAAACAAGCCAAAGGTGAATCAGCCAATGCAGCCTTTCTTACTTGAAGAACTCACCGAGATTTATGTTACTCCAACTCCTAGGGTGGCTTGAAAGCCGAAAAGTAATTGGATGGGTTGTGTTTGATTGATGTTTATGTATTACAATAGCCGAGGTGCACTATTTATACCCAAGGCCTAAACATGAGTCCTAATCGAATAAGACTTGTTACAAACTTGGAATAAAAGAAAATATCCTAAATTAAGATAACTTGAACCTCAATCTTTCCCTTTTGTGAAGTCCGACACATCTCTTGCTTTAATTATCATCACCTTCATGCCGGCAGAGTCCAAACTAGGCTTGATGATGACGGTCACAAGCTCTTACCTGATTCTGATGGCAATCCATTTTAGCCAATTCCACAAATATCAAGGCTTTATAACAAATCTCCCAAATCTCAGATTTCCATGCATCCATTCCAAAATTTGGTGTCAACAATAGTCAAAGGAGGTGGCAAGGTGGAGGCCTCATGGGGAGGTCGGTCGACTCCACTCACTAGCATTTGCCTTAGATTCCATTCAAGAGCAGGGTAGTGAAGGCTAAAGTGACCAAAGTTGCCATAGGGTGGGTCGGCCGACCTACCCGAAGCCTCCTTTCTTTTTCTTTTGTCACCTGTAAGGTCACTTCTTGCTCCTATTTACTCAAGGTGGCAGAGGGCATCCTAGGGGGTCGGTCGACCCCCCTCTTCCCTCCAAAATCTCTCAATTTTGTGAAAAGTTTACCTCAAACTTAAATGCAGAAAGGGAAAAGGTTTTGTCAAAAAATCAAACATGAAAATTCAAAGTGAAAATGCAAAATGAAAATGCAATTAATAATTAAATATGAGATAACTACCGATTTACCTTTCGGCGAGGGCTCCATGTTTTAAGTTCTTAGAGTAGGACTTCTTTGTCGTGTTTAATGCTTAGGTGCATCATTCGGTCCCGGAGATGGAGAACTAGATGTTTGCACCTCTTTCTTCCCCTAGACCCGTTCGGGTTTTGGTTGTGGTTTGGTGGGTTCATCCTTCTTGACCTGTGGGGGTTGATTCCTCTTGCGGGCGTGGATTTTGGCTTCCTTTTAGGCCAGTTGCCTTGACCTGCTT
The DNA here is from genome assembly GCA_030439765.1 of Tripidium arundinaceum. NCBI lineage: Eukaryota > Viridiplantae > Streptophyta > Magnoliopsida > Poales > Poaceae > Tripidium > Tripidium arundinaceum. The sequence goes on from JAHUYU010002908.1 coordinate 26,178, forward strand.
GTTTAGCATGTTTGTAGAAGTAGAAGGATCAAAGGCAAACCTCTCTTTCTTTCCATTAATTGGAAATGAATTTGGTTAGACCCCACATAAATGCAAGCATTGGTGTATTGTGGAAGGGCCTCCCCAGGATGAGAGGTGTTTCTTCGTCTCCTCCCATGTCAAGCACCACAAAATCCGTGGGGACGTACTCCTCGCGGAGTTTTACCAAGACATCCTTGGCAAGTCCCTCAGGGAATGGATGGTCTGATTCTCCAGTTGTAGACGAATACAGATTGCGGACAAAGGACCACATAGTAACTTATCATATGTTACCTTGGACATGATGTTTACTCATGAACCAAGGTTGCAGAAAGCTTTAGGGAACACTTGTGGTCCAATGGAGCACTTGATCGTCGGGCAGCCAGGATCACCCTTCTTGGTCACGAACGGCGGGTCGAGGAGTGGCCCGTAGCTTGAGCTAAGAGGAGGCTTACCAAACCTTGTTGCATCAAACTTAAAAGTTTCAACCAGATAACGCCGGGCCAGTGGCCGCTAATTGAGCTAATTGTGTTTCTAACATTTTATTAAAATTCAATTGATTTTTAATGGCAAAAGCAAAGCTATTCATTTTAGTATTAAGGTTTTCAAGAATCTTGTCATTGGTGAACAACTTTGTATTGATGCTTTCATTAATTTTAGATTGGCCTAATGTTGATGGTGAAAATGTCATAAATTTACATACTCAAAACGCCGTCAACAGCCTTGGAATCAAAGGGAGAATAACATATCATGAGCATATTTTTATCAATAACAAGTTCCACTTGTACTTGGAGCATTTGTATGCAGGATGTCACAAACTGGAGAAATCTGAGCCTATGGACCCACCATAGGGGGGATCGCTTGACCTACTCTATGGGGCCCACAGCCCTGCCACATCACTAGGATCCATGCCCTGAGCTCCAAAGTCAATCTCCACCCTTGGATGCAAGTTGTGTTTCTTCTCAAGGGTGGGAGATCAAGTGACATGGATCCATGGCCCACATATGAAGCAAACCGACATGACAACCCAATTCCAAGTGTCATACACACACCATGACATGTGGGACATGCTTCTAGAAGAAGAAGGGATGGCCCACAGGCCATAGGGGGTCGACCGACCCCCACCACTAGGTCGGCCGACTTGTCAAGTGGGCCCAACCACCTCCACTGACTTCTAGCAAGCCGCCATGCATCTCCCTTGATCATCACCATTGATTTGAGGTCGGTTCTATGGCGGTTTGATCCAATGGTTGAGGTGGAAGGCATACGGATCGCTGACGTTGCACCTCCTCCATCTCCACGCTATAAATAGAGGCTCACACCCCCCGCTACAACTCATGCAATGCCTTCAAGCTCCAAGTGAAGATTAGTGTAGTTCCACTCTATATTAGTAGTGTAGTCTAGTGTGGGAGTTAGAGTTGAGTCGAGCTTGCTCAGGGTTTCGGAGTTGTCTTCTGAAGAGTCTGGTATAACTCTTGTACTTTTCCCTTTTTAGTAAGACTTTATTCTTATTCAATATATTTATATTCTTGCTCTACTTCACTTACCTCTTTACTTTGTGCAATATTGTACTTGTTATAGTATTGTTGTGGCTTATCTTAGCATATAGTTGTTATATACTAGATTGTGATCCTGTAACCCACACTTGTATGCGATCATTGCCTGTCATAGGGTGCTCTAATTGATCTATGTGTGTGCAATTAGAGTAGTGAGAGAAGGTGTAAGCATGGTGCTTATACATTATCTTGCCTTTGGTTGTCACTTGTCGCACGTATTGTTTGTGGTAGCTAGCAAGTGGTGACAGCCTTGTGTAGTCTTTGTATTCCACCATGTGTTGTAGGCAAGTTCTTAAAAGGTAAGGTCCCCATAACAAGGTGGACGCTTCGGGTAGGAGTTTTCTCCTCCTATTGATTGCCTATCTCCTAGCATACATTTTGTAAGGTATCAATCTATAGTTTCAATTGTGTGACTAAGTTAAGATCATAGGAGTAGAGTTTGAATCACAGGAATCCTTTACTCACTCATTGTCCTCCCACCTAGCTATACTTTACTAGTTATCTTTTAATACCTTTATCTTGGCTCATTGCATCATCCCTTCCTATCATATTTTGATTACCCCCTTGCACTAGTTGATACTAAGTTGTGGTAAATACAAGGATCTCTCTTTTATTATCATTCCTAGCTACCACTTTCCCTTGGGATAAAATAAATAATGATACCTTGGAATACTCCCGAGTGAAGTGCTATAGCAGTATATTCTGCGTGCTTGTGGAATTATCCAATAGACATAAGAAATACCAACACCTAAGATAACATCTTTTAATGAAGGTTGGTTATTATAATTATTATTGAAATTATTATTATTGTAACCATTACCTCCATTACCTTGGTAGAAGGGGTGTGAATTCCATCCATTTTGTTGTTGGAATCGATACCCATTGTTGTTTGTTGTTGATGGTGATGAAGTTCACATCCTCCCTTGTTTCGAGGCAATTGTTTCCCCAATGGTCATCTCCACCGCCACACCTCGCACCATGGATCGACTTCAATAGCTTGTGCGGTTGCATAGTGTTGAATGGCCTCTTGATCTTTCTTGAATGTTGCTCTTTCATCTATCTTCTTCATTAAGGGATCCACTTTGGTAGAGAGCATGTACACCTCATGAATGGTGTGCATACCTCTCTTCTTTGGTTGGAGGCATTCATCATTCCACCCTTGATTGGTCACCATCTTCTCGATGAGATAT
>JAHUYU010000152.1:0-30000 GCA_030439765.1 Tripidium arundinaceum
TCTCGAAACGTTACTGTCCTTCCTGGCGTTTCTCTTGTAGAACTCGATCCATTTGTTGAGTATGTGTCTCGCCCAGTTCCTCGAGCTCCTCATTCCACCAGCAAGAGGGTGCGGGCAGATGACACTTCCGCCAGTGCGTCTGCTACTAAGAAGCCTCATCCTTCGAGTACTCACTCAGGTCCTCAAGCCATAGGCAGCATGCTCCTAGGTGAGCATATCAATGTTCTTTATTTTCCTTTATTGTTTGTATATTTCCTTACTCGAGTACTTTTTTCTCTTCAGATGGCAGTGCGGTGGAGATCCTAGAGGACGAGGATGAGGACGATAGCGCGACCCTCGTTACTCGTTGGTGAGTAGCTAGAGTGCCTATCCATTATTATCTTGCATTGTCCTGAGTTCTTTTGATGACTCATTTTCTTTTTGTATTCGGTAGTAAGCGGGGGTCGAGTAAGAGTTCTGCAGGAACTCAAGTGCAAGTCTTGTCGGCCTTGGAGCAGGCTGGTACTGATGTTTTTTCAGCCCCCATGCCCCCGCCCAGGTCTTCTGGTTGGCTTGGGAATATTGGCATGAAGAGGAGGAGCGCCAAGTAAGCTTTTTCTGACTTGTTTGCCATTCTTTTTCCTTTTGACCCTGATCCTTCTTTGATGACTTCTTTTATGCTTTGAAGATCGTCGTTGACTTCCTCCCCCAATCCCCTATCGACTTCTTCTCGGTCGATTGGGCCCGTTCCGCTTATTGTGTCGCAAGACTCAGAGCGGATGGTTAGTGAGGCGAGGGCGGGAGAAACGACGATCTCGGCTGAGCAACCTGCCGTTGATTCTACGCTTCTAATGGAGGTCGTGACCGTGGTGGGGTGCTCGGCTGAGGATACAGCTGGGGCTTCTGCTGTGTTGGACATGGCTTTGTTCCTGGCGTTGACTTCCTCACCCCCCAACGTTTAGCCGAGGATATGGTGCTGGAATTTGATGCCACCCATCGTCTCTCGAAGCTGACCATGGCGTGGGAGGGCCTTTCAGCTAGGGCGCCTTCTTTTGGTGAGCCGCTTCAGGTAGGCATTTTTTCCTTATTCTTTTTGGTGGTCTGGCTTCTTTTTGTTCCTTCTCTTTGTTATTCTGTGTAAAGGCCTTTTCTCGAGACCAATCCAGCTTCTTTGGCTCAGGCAAAGTCAAGAGGAAATTGGCCTTTGAAGTGAATCAGCTAAAGGTAGAGCTGGCTTGCAAACAGGTTGAGCTAGAATCAGAGCGCCAGGGACACCGAACATCTGAAGAGGACCTCCATGCTCAAATTGGTGAGGCGGAGCAGAGGAAGGAGGACGCCCTGGCTGCCTTGAAGGAGGCATCTAGGAAATATGATGATTACAAGCGGGAGTGTGAAGGTATTCTGAGTACTTTTTGTGTGCTTCCTTCGTTTCTTTTCTTGTAGGTTTCTTGATCCGTGTTCTTTGTGAACAACCCTTCAGAAGAGCATCAAAGAGCTCTCGGAGGATCTAGAGGCGATGAAGATGACTCTTCAGGTTGAGTTCAACCGGGCGGATGAGGTAACTACGCGTGCTGAGGAAGAGCTTACTCTTACCAAGCTGATTAGACGTGGAGCTGATAGGGATCTTGTGTAGGCCAAGAAGACCATTAAATACTTGTCTGGCAAGCTGGCGGTCTCTGATCAAAGATTTTCAACTTTATGGAAATCTTTCAAGTCCGTCGCCAAGCTTCTCTGGACTTCTGAAGATGATGGGAGTAGTTGGGGCGCCTTCATCTCGCTGATCCCTCAGTGTCTCCAAGGCTTTGTCAAGAGGGGAGTTCAGGCGTGCGTTAAGAATGTCCTTGTGCATGTCTGGGTTCTTGATCCAAATGTCCCCTTAGAGAAGCTTGGAGAACCAACTGATGATGAAAACTACCTAGAATCCATTAAGAGAGCGGAGCCTGAGTTTGAGGCTTTGTCCAACCATATTGCTGAGAAGCTTGAGATTCAGATCCTTCTTTCTGATGATGAAGCTGATAGCTAGGCTCTGTGATGCTCAAATACCCCCTTCTCTTCCTTGTAAAGATACTCTTTTTAAATTCTGTCTTGTAAAAAACTTCTTTGTTATTTGAGTAGTTGTTTCTTGTGTTACTCTTTCTGAGTTGTTTCTCCTTGCGATTGTGGAGTTTTTCCTTAGCATTTTCTGCTATGTGTTGGACGCAAGCCTTAGTCGTTGTAGGCATATCGGGGTGCTTTAGAGCTTCGTCCCTTTTTTTGGCTGTACTCTTGTCTTTGTGGCTTCATGAATCTTGGCGAGCGTCGGCGATGGATCAGTCGAGTTCTTTCATCTGATTAGTTAAAAATCGAGATAGTTTGAGCATATTAGCTTCTGTAGCTTATCTTGCTCTTATTCGTGCTAGGAATAGATAGGGCGAGCTCAAGTTTGATCAGCTCTTTTGCTCTTATCCGGGTTGTGTAACTCCGGGATAAGGCAAGTGCTATCTGCCTCTCATCCGCGCTATGAAAAACAATTCAGGATAGGTCGAGTGTTGGCTTATCAACCTTCTTACTCTCATCTAGGCCTGAAAAGACTTGGAATAGGGTGAGCTCAAGCTTGATCAGCTCTTTTGCTCTCATCCAGGTTAACTCCGGGATAGGGCGAGCGCTATCTGGCTCTCATCCGCACTGTGAAAATAACTCGGGATAGGTCGAGTGTTGGCTTGTCAGCCTTCTTACTCTCATCCAAGCCTGAAAAAGACTTGGGATAGGGTGAGCTCAAGATTCATGAAGCCACAAAGACAAGAGTACAGCCAAAAAAAGGGACGAAGCTCTAAAGCACCCCGATATGCCTACAACGACTAAGGCTTGCGTCCAACACATAGCAGAAAATGCTAAGGAAAAACTCCACAATCGCAAGGAGAAACAACTCAGAAAGAGTAACACAAGAAACAACTACTCAAATAACAAAGAAGTTTTTTACAAGACAGAATTTAAAAAGAGTATCTTTACAAGGAAGAGAAGGGGGTATTTGAGCATCACAGAGCCTAGCTATCAGCTTCATCATCAGAAAGAAGGATCTGAATCTCAAGCTTCTCAGCAATATGGTTGGACAAAGCCTCAAACTCAGGCTCCGCTCTCTTAATGGATTCTAGGTAGTTTTCATCATCAGTTGGTTCTCCAAGCTTCTCTAAGGGGACATTTGGATCAAGAACCCAGACATGCACAAGGACATTCTTAACGCACGCCTGAACTCCCCTCTTGACAAAGCCTTGGAGACACTGAGGGATCAGCGAGATGAAGGCGCCCCAACTACTCCCATCATCTTCAGAAGTCCAGAGAAGCTTGGCGACGGACTTGAAAGATTTCCATAAAGTTGAAAATCTTTGATCAGAGACCGCCAGCTTGCCAGACAAGTATTTAATGGTCTTCTTGGCCTACACAAGATCCCTATCAGCTCCACGTCTAATCAGCTTGGTAAGAGTAAGCTCTTCCTCAGCACGCGTAGTTACCTCATCCGCCCGGTTGAACTCAACCTGAAGAGTCATCTTCATCGCCTCTAGATCCTCCGAGAGCTCTTTGATGCTCTTCTGAAGGGTTGTTCACAAAGAACACGGATCAAGAAACCTACAAGAAAAGAAACGAAGGAAGCACACAAAAAGTACTCAGAATACCTTCACACTCCCGCTTGTAATCATCATATTTCCTAGATGCCTCCTTCAAGGCAGCCAGGGCGTCCTCCTTCCTCTGCTCCGCCTCACCAATTTGAGCATGGAGGTCCTCTTCAGATGTTCGGTGTCCCTGGCGCTCTGATTCTAGCTCAACCTGTTTGCAAGCCAGCTCTACCTTTAGCTGATTCACTTCAAAGGCCAATTTCCTCTTGACTTTGCCTGAGCCAAAGAAGCTGGATTGGTCTCGAGAAAAGGCCTTTACACAGAATAACAAAGAGAAGGAACAAAAAGAAGCCAGACCACCAAAAAGAATAAGGAAAAAATGCCTACCTGAAGCGGCTCACCAAAAGAAGGCGCCCTAGCTGAAAGGCCCTCCCACGCCATGGTCAGCTTCGAGAGACGATGGGTGGCATCAAATTCCAGCACCATATCCTCGGCTAAACGTTGGGGGGTGAGGAAGTCAACGCCAGGAACAAAGCCATGTCCAACACAGCAGAAGCCCCAGCTGTATCCTCAGCCGAGCACCCCACCACGGTCACGACCTCCATTAGAAGCGTAGAATCAACGGCAGGTTGCTCAGCCGAGATCGTCGTTTCTCCCGCCCTCGCCTCACTAACCATCCGCTCTGAGTCTTGCGACACAATAAGCGGAACGGGCCCAATCGACCGAGAAGAAGTCGATAGGGGATTGGGGGAGGAAGTCAACGACGATCTTCAAAGCATAAAAGAAGTCATCAAAGAAGGATCAGGGTCAAAAGGAAAAAGAATGGCAAACAAGTCAGAAAAAGCTTACTTGGCGCTCCTCCTCTTCATGCCAATATTCCCAAGCCAACCAGAAGACCTGGGCGGGGGCATGGGGGCTGAAAAAACATCAGTACCAGCCTGCTCCAAGGCCGACAAGACTTGCACTTGAGTTCCTGCAGAACTCTTACTCGACCCCCGCTTACTACCGAATACAAAAAGAAAATGAGTCATCAAAAGAACTCAGGACAATGCAAGATAATAATGGATAGGCACTCTAGCTACTCACCAACGAGTAACGAGGGTCGCGCTATCGTCCTCATCCTCGTCCTCTAGGATCTCCACCGCACTGCCATCTGAAGAGAAAAAAGTACTCGAGTAAGGAAATATACAAACAATAAAGGAAAATAAAGAACATTGATATGCTCACCTAGGAGCATGCTGCCTATGGCTTGAGGACCTGAGTGAGTACTCGAAGGATGAGGCTTCTTAGTAGCAGACGCACTGGCGGAAGTGTCATCTGCCCGCACCCTCTTGCTGGTGGAATGAGGAGCTCGAGGAACTGGGCGAGACACATACTCAACAAATGGATCGAGTTCTACAAGAGAAACGCCAGGAAGGACAGTAACGTTTCGAGACTTACTAAATCCTGAGGCTCCAGCCTGGCTCCCATCGACCACCGCCCCAACAGGATTGTCCTTGGTAGGAAGCAGGGGCAAATCATCAAAGTTTCGTCCCAAGTGCTACAGATAACCAAACAGCAAGATTGAGCAGAAGAAACAAAGAAGAAAACTACTCGCGAAGAAATAACAAAAACAACTTACAAAAGGGGTGGATTCATAGCGGTGCACTCCTTGACTCGAAGAGGAGCAACACTCGCATCCTTCAAGATTTTGCGGAGGCGTCTCAAGACCTCCTCCTCCGTTAGCTCCTACGTAGGAACCATCCAGGATGGGTCCTCTACTCCGGCATACTCAAAGCCATACCTCTCCCTCGTCTTCAGAGGCTGCACTCGGCGACGGAGGAAACTGGCCACGATACCGAAGCCAGTCAAGCCCTGCTGCTTCAAGACCTTGATCCGTTTAAGGAAAGGCTTGATCTTCTTGAGGTCTTCTAGCGACAGAGGCAGCTTCTCCTAGCGGTCATTCACAACTAGACCGGCATCCGAATGCACTACGAGGGGAGAGCCATGTTCCTAGCATAAAACCACTTAGATCGCCAGTCCTTAACCGAGTCAACCAGGTTGTACTCGAAGAACTCTTTCTGTTTACTTTGGCGAAATTAGATACCACAACCACCCAGGACAGAAGTACTATCACTCCGGGGGTGTGGCTTCAAACGAAAGAGGTAGCGGAATAAGGAGATAGAAGTGAGGATTCCAAGAAAGGTTTCACAAAAATGAACGAATACAGAAAGATGAAGAACTGCATTTGGGGTCAGATGGTTTAAAGAAATATCAAAATACCAAAGGAATCGATGGAAAAAAGGAGACGCTGGGAGGCAGAGTCCAGCACGGATGAAGGATACAAAGAGAATGATCTCACTAGGACTGAGGGAAGGAACCCGGTGCTTGCTAGGAGTCTTCCACTCAGCAAAACCCTAATCCTGGATCAAGCCGTCGCTGACCAACTCCCTCAGCTGATCCTCCATGGTGCTCAGAGCGGGCCAGACCTTCTCTGCGGCCCTCATGGTGACAAATTCTTGGTTCCCGATCACCTAGAGCACCTCCTCATCCACTAAGATGGTGGGAGTAGTTGGGGCGCCTTCATCTCGCTGATCCCTCAGTGTCTCCAAGGCTTTGTCAAGAGGGGAGTTCAGGCGTGCGTTAAGAATGTCCTTGTGCATGTCTGGGTTCTTGATCCAAATGTCCCCTTAGAGAAGCTTGGAGAACCAACTGATGATGAAAACTACCTAGAATCCATTAAGAGAGCGGAGCCTGAGTTTGAGGCTTTGTCCAACCATATTGCTGAGAAGCTTGAGATTCAGATCCTTCTTTCTGATGATGAAGCTGATAGCTAGGCTCTGTGATGCTCAAATACCCCCTTCTCTTCCTTGTAAAGATACTCTTTTTAAATTCTGTCTTGTAAAAAACTTCTTTGTTATTTGAGTAGTTGTTTCTTGTGTTACTCTTTCTGAGTTGTTTCTCCTTGCGATTGTGGAGTTTTTCCTTAGCATTTTCTGCTATGTGTTGGACGCAAGCCTTAGTCGTTGTAGGCATATCGGGGTGCTTTAGAGCTTCGTCCCTTTTTTTGGCTGTACTCTTGTCTTTGTGGCTTCATGAATCTTGGCGAGCGTCGGCGATGGATCAGTCGAGTTCTTTCATCTGATTAGTTAAAAATCGAGATAGTTTGAGCATATTAGCTTCTGTAGCTTATCTTGCTCTTATTCGTGCTAGGAATAGATAGGGCGAGCTCAAGTTTGATCAGCTCTTTTGCTCTTATCCGGGTTGTGTAACTCCGGGATAAGGCAAGTGCTATCTGCCTCTCATCCGCGCTATGAAAAACAATTCAGGATAGGTCGAGTGTTGGCTTATCAACCTTCTTACTCTCATCTAGGCCTGAAAAGACTTGGAATAGGGTGAGCTCAAGCTTGATCAGCTCTTTTGCTCTCATCCAGGTTAACTCCGGGATAGGGCGAGCGCTATCTGGCTCTCATCCGCACTGTGAAAATAACTCGGGATAGGTCGAGTGTTGGCTTGTCAGCCTTCTTACTCTCATCCAAGCCTGAAAAAGACTTGGGATAGGGTGAGCTCAAGATTCATGAAGCCACAAAGACAAGAGTACAGCCAAAAAAAGGGACGAAGCTCTAAAGCACCCCGATATGCCTACAACGACTAAGGCTTGCGTCCAACACATAGCAGAAAATGCTAAGGAAAAACTCCACAATCGCAAGGAGAAACAACTCAGAAAGAGTAACACAAGAAACAACTACTCAAATAACAAAGAAGTTTTTTACAAGACAGAATTTAAAAAGAGTATCTTTACAAGGAAGAGAAGGGGGTATTTGAGCATCACAGAGCCTAGCTATCAGCTTCATCATCAGAAAGAAGGATCTGAATCTCAAGCTTCTCAGCAATATGGTTGGACAAAGCCTCAAACTCAGGCTCCGCTCTCTTAATGGATTCTAGGTAGTTTTCATCATCAGTTGGTTCTCCAAGCTTCTCTAAGGGGACATTTGGATCAAGAACCCAGACATGCACAAGGACATTCTTAACGCACGCCTGAACTCCCCTCTTGACAAAGCCTTGGAGACACTGAGGGATCAGCGAGATGAAGGCGCCCCAACTACTCCCATCATCTTCAGAAGTCCAGAGAAGCTTGGCGACGGACTTGAAAGATTTCCATAAAGTTGAAAATCTTTGATCAGAGACCGCCAGCTTGCCAGACAAGTATTTAATGGTCTTCTTGGCCTACACAAGATCCCTATCAGCTCCACGTCTAATCAGCTTGGTAAGAGTAAGCTCTTCCTCAGCACGCGTAGTTACCTCATCCGCCCGGTTGAACTCAACCTGAAGAGTCATCTTCATCGCCTCTAGATCCTCCGAGAGCTCTTTGATGCTCTTCTGAAGGGTTGTTCACAAAGAACACGGATCAAGAAACCTACAAGAAAAGAAACGAAGGAAGCACACAAAAAGTACTCAGAATACCTTCACACTCCCGCTTGTAATCATCATATTTCCTAGATGCCTCCTTCAAGGCAGCCAGGGCGTCCTCCTTCCTCTGCTCCGCCTCACCAATTTGAGCATGGAGGTCCTCTTCAGATGTTCGGTGTCCCTGGCGCTCTGATTCTAGCTCAACCTGTTTGCAAGCCAGCTCTACCTTTAGCTGATTCACTTCAAAGGCCAATTTCCTCTTGACTTTGCCTGAGCCAAAGAAGCTGGATTGGTCTCGAGAAAAGGCCTTTACACAGAATAACAAAGAGAAGGAACAAAAAGAAGCCAGACCACCAAAAAGAATAAGGAAAAAATGCCTACCTGAAGCGGCTCACCAAAAGAAGGCGCCCTAGCTGAAAGGCCCTCCCACGCCATGGTCAGCTTCGAGAGACGATGGGTGGCATCAAATTCCAGCACCATATCCTCGGCTAAACGTTGGGGGGTGAGGAAGTCAACGCCAGGAACAAAGCCATGTCCAACACAGCAGAAGCCCCAGCTGTATCCTCAGCCGAGCACCCCACCACGGTCACGACCTCCATTAGAAGCGTAGAATCAACGGCAGGTTGCTCAGCCGAGATCGTCGTTTCTCCCGCCCTCGCCTCACTAACCATCCGCTCTGAGTCTTGCGACACAATAAGCGGAACGGGCCCAATCGACCGAGAAGAAGTCGATAGGGGATTGGGGGAGGAAGTCAACGACGATCTTCAAAGCATAAAAGAAGTCATCAAAGAAGGATCAGGGTCAAAAGGAAAAAGAATGGCAAACAAGTCAGAAAAAGCTTACTTGGCGCTCCTCCTCTTCATGCCAATATTCCCAAGCCAACCAGAAGACCTGGGCGGGGGCATGGGGCTGAAAAAACATCAGTACCAGCCTGCTCCAAGGCCGACAAGACTTGCACTTGAGTTCCTGCAGAACTCTTACTCGACCCCCGCTTCCTACCAAGGACAATCCTGTTGGGGCGGTGGTCGATGGGAGCCAGGCTGGAGCCTCAGGATTTAGTAAGTCTCGAAACGTTACTGTCCTTCCTGGCGTTTCTCTTGTAGAACTCGATCCATTTGTTGAGTATGTGTCTCGCCCAGTTCCTCGAGCTCCTCATTCCACCAGCAAGAGGGTGCGGGCAGATGACACTTCCGCCAGTGCGTCTGCTACTAAGAAGCCTCATCCTTCGAGTACTCACTCAGGTCCTCAAGCCATAGGCAGCATGCTCCTAGGTGAGCATATCAATGTTCTTTATTTTCCTTTATTGTTTGTATATTTCCTTACTCGAGTACTTTTTTCTCTTCAGATGGCAGTGCGGTGGAGATCCTAGAGGACGAGGATGAGGACGATAGCGCGACCCTCGTTACTCGTTGGTGAGTAGCTAGAGTGCCTATCCATTATTATCTTGCATTGTCCTGAGTTCTTTTGATGACTCATTTTCTTTTTGTATTCGGTAGTAAGCGGGGGTCGAGTAAGAGTTCTGCAGGAACTCAAGTGCAAGTCTTGTCGGCCTTGGAGCAGGCTGGTACTGATGTTTTTTCAGCCCCCATGCCCCCGCCCAGGTCTTCTGGTTGGCTTGGGAATATTGGCATGAAGAGGAGGAGCGCCAAGTAAGCTTTTTCTGACTTGTTTGCCATTCTTTTTCCTTTTGACCCTGATCCTTCTTTGATGACTTCTTTTATGCTTTGAAGATCGTCGTTGACTTCCTCCCCCAATCCCCTATCGACTTCTTCTCGGTCGATTGGGCCCGTTCCGCTTATTGTGTCGCAAGACTCAGAGCGGATGGTTAGTGAGGCGAGGGCGGGAGAAACGACGATCTCGGCTGAGCAACCTGCCGTTGATTCTACGCTTCTAATGGAGGTCGTGACCGTGGTGGGGTGCTCGGCTGAGGATACAGCTGGGGCTTCTGCTGTGTTGGACATGGCTTTGTTCCTGGCGTTGACTTCCTCACCCCCCAACGTTTAGCCGAGGATATGGTGCTGGAATTTGATGCCACCCATCGTCTCTCGAAGCTGACCATGGCGTGGGAGGGCCTTTCAGCTAGGGCGCCTTCTTTTGGTGAGCCGCTTCAGGTAGGCATTTTTTCCTTATTCTTTTTGGTGGTCTGGCTTCTTTTTGTTCCTTCTCTTTGTTATTCTGTGTAAAGGCCTTTTCTCGAGACCAATCCAGCTTCTTTGGCTCAGGCAAAGTCAAGAGGAAATTGGCCTTTGAAGTGAATCAGCTAAAGGTAGAGCTGGCTTGCAAACAGGTTGAGCTAGAATCAGAGCGCCAGGGACACCGAACATCTGAAGAGGACCTCCATGCTCAAATTGGTGAGGCGGAGCAGAGGAAGGAGGACGCCCTGGCTGCCTTGAAGGAGGCATCTAGGAAATATGATGATTACAAGCGGGAGTGTGAAGGTATTCTGAGTACTTTTTGTGTGCTTCCTTCGTTTCTTTTCTTGTAGGTTTCTTGATCCGTGTTCTTTGTGAACAACCCTTCAGAAGAGCATCAAAGAGCTCTCGGAGGATCTAGAGGCGATGAAGATGACTCTTCAGGTTGAGTTCAACCGGGCGGATGAGGTAACTACGCGTGCTGAGGAAGAGCTTACTCTTACCAAGCTGATTAGACGTGGAGCTGATAGGGATCTTGTGTAGGCCAAGAAGACCATTAAATACTTGTCTGGCAAGCTGGCGGTCTCTGATCAAAGATTTTCAACTTTATGGAAATCTTTCAAGTCCGTCGCCAAGCTTCTCTGGACTTCTGAAGATGATGGGAGTAGTTGGGGCGCCTTCATCTCGCTGATCCCTCAGTGTCTCCAAGGCTTTGTCAAGAGGGGAGTTCAGGCGTGCGTTAAGAATGTCCTTGTGCATGTCTGGGTTCTTGATCCAAATGTCCCCTTAGAGAAGCTTGGAGAACCAACTGATGATGAAAACTACCTAGAATCCATTAAGAGAGCGGAGCCTGAGTTTGAGGCTTTGTCCAACCATATTGCTGAGAAGCTTGAGATTCAGATCCTTCTTTCTGATGATGAAGCTGATAGCTAGGCTCTGTGATGCTCAAATACCCCCTTCTCTTCCTTGTAAAGATACTCTTTTTAAATTCTGTCTTGTAAAAAACTTCTTTGTTATTTGAGTAGTTGTTTCTTGTGTTACTCTTTCTGAGTTGTTTCTCCTTGCGATTGTGGAGTTTTTCCTTAGCATTTTCTGCTATGTGTTGGACGCAAGCCTTAGTCGTTGTAGGCATATCGGGGTGCTTTAGAGCTTCGTCCCTTTTTTTGGCTGTACTCTTGTCTTTGTGGCTTCATGAATCTTGGCGAGCGTCGGCGATGGATCAGTCGAGTTCTTTCATCTGATTAGTTAAAAATCGAGATAGTTTGAGCATATTAGCTTCTGTAGCTTATCTTGCTCTTATTCGTGCTAGGAATAGATAGGGCGAGCTCAAGTTTGATCAGCTCTTTTGCTCTTATCCGGGTTGTGTAACTCCGGGATAAGGCAAGTGCTATCTGCCTCTCATCCGCGCTATGAAAAACAATTCAGGATAGGTCGAGTGTTGGCTTATCAACCTTCTTACTCTCATCTAGGCCTGAAAAGACTTGGAATAGGGTGAGCTCAAGCTTGATCAGCTCTTTTGCTCTCATCCAGGTTAACTCCGGGATAGGGCGAGCGCTATCTGGCTCTCATCCGCACTGTGAAAATAACTCGGGATAGGTCGAGTGTTGGCTTGTCAGCCTTCTTACTCTCATCCAAGCCTGAAAAAGACTTGGGATAGGGTGAGCTCAAGCTTGATCAGCTCTTTTGCTCTCATCCGGGTTGAATAACTCCGGGATAGGGCGAGCGCTATCTGGCTCTCATCCGCGCTGTGAAAACAACTCGGGATAGGTTTTGTTGATCTCAGTAAGACCAAGTGTGATGAGGAACTTATCTTTATTACTTTGAGCATGAATCTTGATTATATAGTGTTTTGTGCTAAAGAAAAATCAATTTTATGTTCTTAGGCGTAGAATCTTCGTAGCTGGCTGATATGCCATAAATTTCTGACTTGTACTCCATCCTCAGTTATCAGCTCATAAGTTCCTGGTCCGGTGACCTTGGCGATGATAAAGGGTCCCTCCCACGGGCTGAGTAGTTTGTGATGTCCATCCGCTTTTTGCACTCGGCGAAGTACCAAATCCCCGACTTGAATGGAACGAGGTTGGGTACTTTTGTTATAGTGGTGTCTCAAACCTTGGAGATAGCGGGCAGACTATAGGGTAGCGTTGATTCTAATTTCTCATGTGCTGTCTAGTTTCAGTCTTTGTGTGTGTTCAGCTCTCCTTCATCATATTGCTCAATCTTTGGCAATGTCCAGATCAGGTCGGCGGATAATACTGCTTCTGATCCATAGACTAGGAAGAAAGGTGAGTACCCGATGGCTCTGCTTATTTGAGTTCATAGCCCCCATACTACTTTGGGTAACTCTTCAATCCACTTGAAATCGTTGTCTTCTAGTTCCTCATAATCTGGGTTTTAATCCGGCTAGTATGAGTCCGTTGGCTCTTTCTACCTATCAATTGGCCTCTGGGTGGGCGACTGATGCATAATCAATGCTGATACCGCAATCTTATGCCCAACTCTTGAATTTGATAGCCGTGAAGGGAGAACCCAAATCTGTGATGACCCGATTGGGCATACCGAAGCGATGCATGATGTCCTAGATGAACTCGACTGCTTTGGTTGTGCTGTATTTTACGAGCAATTTGTACTCAATCCACTGGGTGAGATTTATCAATGGCCATAAAGATGTATTCAAAACTGCCCTTGGCTTTCTTGAGAGGTCCTATCTGATCCATCCCCCAGCAGGAGAACGGCCAAGCAGACGGGATACAGATAAGATTGTGTGCCGGGACATGAGCCTGTCTTGCAAACATTTGGCAACCTTTGCACTTTCTGACGAGTTCCTCTGCGTCCTTCAAAGCAGCCGGCCAGTAGAATCCAGAGCGGAAAGCTTTACCGACTACAGTCCTTGAGGCTGCGTGATTGCCGCAGCAGCCCGAGTGGATTTCGTCTAGGATCTCCGTGCCTTTTTCTGATGAGACACACTTTAGTAGTACTTCTGATGATGCAGCTCTTCTGTAGAGGTTGTCTCCCACAATGACATAGTTCTTGCTTCTTCTAACTATCCTGATGGCTTCTTCTTTGTTTGTTGGTAACTTATTTTCTTTGATGTAATTGATGAAGTCTTGAGTCCATGACTGGGTGATTACCAAAATCTGAGTAGCTGGTGCTGAGAGTTCAGGGGTTATCTCACTGGGACTGAGGGAAGGAACCCGGTGCTTGCTAGGAGTCTTCCACTCAGCAAAACCCTAATCCTGGATCAAGCCGTCGCTGACCAACTCCCTCAGCTGATCCTCCATGGTGCTCAGAGCGGGCCAGACCTTCTCTGCGGCCCTCATGGTGACAAATTCTTGGTTCCCGATCACCTAGAGCACCTCCTCATCCACTAAGATGGCCTTCAACTTGCTGGACGAACCTCTCTTCTTGCCCATAGACTAGACGGCTACGGCGCGTGAGCAGTGGCAGCACACGAATGGTGACGACGACGGCGGCTGAGCTCTGAGAGGGGATTAGGGTTTGGGAGACCGATGGCGGAAGGCTAAGAGCAAGTGAAGAGGAGAAAAGGGAAAGAAATCATTTTTATAACAGTAAAAACATGGCCCAAATGGCCCGTTAAGCCAACGAATCATTTTCACCTTTTGCGCATTGAATGTAGGACATGACCGAAGCGACAAATGGCACGCCTTTTCATAACGGAACAGTGCAATGGATAGATTTCAAACTTATCCGTCCATGGTACTATTGCCGACTAGTTTCAACACGCACTACTTAGTGAGAAGTCGACATTTACAATATGAACAAAGAAGAAGCCATCAGGATAGTTAGAAGAAGCAAGAACTATGTCATTGTGGGAGACAACCTCTACAGAAGAGCTGCATCATCAGAAGTACTACTAAAGTGTGTCTCATCAGAAAAAGGCACGGAGATCCTAGACGAAATCCACTCGGGCTGCTGCGGCAATCACGCAGCCTCAAGGACTGTAGTCGGTAAAGCTTTCCGCTCTGGATTCTACTGGCCGGCTGCTTTGAAGGACGCAGAGGAACTCGTCAGAAAGTGCAAAGGTTGCCAAATGTTTGCAAGACAGGCTCATGTCCCGGCACACAATCTTATCTGTATCCCGTCTGCTTGGCCGTTCTCCTGCTGGGGGATGGATCAGATAGGACCTCTCAAGAAAGCCAAGGGCAGTTTTGAATACATCTTTATGGCCATTGATAAATTCACCCAGTGGATTGAGTACAAATTGCTCGTAAAATACAGCACAACCAAAGCAGTCGAGTTCATCTAGGACATCATGCATCGCTTCGGTATGCCCAATCGGGTCATCACAGATTTGGGTTCTCCCTTCACGGCTATCAAATTCAAGAGTTGGGCATAAGATTGCGGTATCAGCATTGATTATGCATCAGTCGCCCACCCAGAGGCCAATTGATAGGTAGAAAGAGCCAACGGACTCATACTAGCCGGATTAAAACCCAGATTATGAGGAACTAGAAGACAACGATTTCAAGTGGATTGAAGAGTTACCCAAAGTAGTATGGGGGCTATGAACTCAAATAAGCAGAGCCATCGGGTACTCACCTTTCTTCCTAGTCTATGGATCAGAAGCAGTATTATCCGCCGACCTGATCTGGACATTGCCAAAGATTGAGCAATATGATGAAGGAGAGCTGAACACACACAAAGACTGAAACTAGACAGCACATGAGAAATTAGAATCAACGCTACCCTATAGTCTGCCCGCTATCTCCAAGGTTTGAGACACCACTATAACAAAAGTACCCAACCTCGTTCCATTCAAGTCGGGGATTTGGTACTTCGCCGAGTGCAAAAAGCGGATGGACATCACAAACTACTCAGCCCGTGGGAGGGACCCTTTATCATCGCCAAGGTCACCGGACCAGGAACTTATGAGCTGATAACTGAGGATGGAGTACAAGTCAGAAATTTATGGCATATCAGCCAGCTACGAAGATTCTACGCCTAAGAACATAAAATTGATTTTTCTTTAGCACAAAACACTATATAATCAAGATTCATGCTCAAAGTAATAAAGATAAGTTCCTCATCACACTTGGTCTTACTGAGATCAACAAAACCTATCCCGAGTTGTTTTCACAGCGCGGATGAGAGCCAGATAGCGCTCGCCCTATCCCGGAGTTATTCAACCCGGATGAGAGCAAAAGAGCTGATCAAGCTTGAGCTCACCCTATCCCAAGTCTTTTTCAGGCTTGGATGAGAGTAAGAAGGCTGACAAGCCAACACTCGACCTATCCCGAGTTATTTTCACAGTGCGGATGAGAGCCAGATAGCGCTCGCCCTATCCCGGAGTTAACCTGGATGAGAGCAAAAGAGCTGATCAAGCTTGAGCTCACCCTATTCCAAGTCTTTTCAGGCCTAGATGAGAGTAAGAAGGTTGATAAGCCAACACTCGACCTATCCTGAATTGTTTTTCATAGCGCGGATGAGAGGCAGATAGCACTTGCCTTATCCCGGAGTTACACAACCCGGATAAGAGCAAAAGAGCTGATCAAACTTGAGCTCGCCCTATCTATTCCTAGCACGAATAAGAGCAAGATAAGCTACAGAAGCTAATATGCTCAAACTATCTCGATTTTTAACTAATCAGATGAAAGAACTCGACTGATCCATCGCCGACGCTCGCCAAGATTCATGAAGCCACAAAGACAAGAGTACAGCCAAAAAAAGGGACGAAGCTCTAAAGCACCCCGATATGCCTACAACGACTAAGGCTTGCGTCCAACACATAGCAGAAAATGCTAAGGAAAAACTCCACAATCGCAAGGAGAAACAACTCAGAAAGAGTAACACAAGAAACAACTACTCAAATAACAAAGAAGTTTTTTACAAGACAGAATTTAAAAAGAGTATCTTTACAAGGAAGAGAAGGGGGTATTTGAGCATCACAGAGCCTAGCTATCAGCTTCATCATCAGAAAGAAGGATCTGAATCTCAAGCTTCTCAGCAATATGGTTGGACAAAGCCTCAAACTCAGGCTCCGCTCTCTTAATGGATTCTAGGTAGTTTTCATCATCAGTTGGTTCTCCAAGCTTCTCTAAGGGGACATTTGGATCAAGAACCCAGACATGCACAAGGACATTCTTAACGCACGCCTGAACTCCCCTCTTGACAAAGCCTTGGAGACACTGAGGGATCAGCGAGATGAAGGCGCCCCAACTACTCCCATCATCTTCAGAAGTCCAGAGAAGCTTGGCGACGGACTTGAAAGATTTCCATAAAGTTGAAAATCTTTGATCAGAGACCGCCAGCTTGCCAGACAAGTATTTAATGGTCTTCTTGGCCTACACAAGATCCCTATCAGCTCCACGTCTAATCAGCTTGGTAAGAGTAAGCTCTTCCTCAGCACGCGTAGTTACCTCATCCGCCCGGTTGAACTCAACCTGAAGAGTCATCTTCATCGCCTCTAGATCCTCCGAGAGCTCTTTGATGCTCTTCTGAAGGGTTGTTCACAAAGAACACGGATCAAGAAACCTACAAGAAAAGAAACGAAGGAAGCACACAAAAAGTACTCAGAATACCTTCACACTCCCGCTTGTAATCATCATATTTCCTAGATGCCTCCTTCAAGGCAGCCAGGGCGTCCTCCTTCCTCTGCTCCGCCTCACCAATTTGAGCATGGAGGTCCTCTTCAGATGTTCGGTGTCCCTGGCGCTCTGATTCTAGCTCAACCTGTTTGCAAGCCAGCTCTACCTTTAGCTGATTCACTTCAAAGGCCAATTTCCTCTTGACTTTGCCTGAGCCAAAGAAGCTGGATTGGTCTCGAGAAAAGGCCTTTACACAGAATAACAAAGAGAAGGAACAAAAAGAAGCCAGACCACCAAAAAGAATAAGGAAAAAAATGCCTACCTGAAGCGGCTCACCAAAAGAAGGCGCCCTAGCTGAAAGGCCCTCCCACGCCATGGTCAGCTTCGAGAGACGATGGGTGGCATCAAATTCCAGCACCATATCCTCGGCTAAACGTTGGGGGGTGAGGAAGTCAACGCCAGGAACAAAGCCATGTCCAACACAGCAGAAGCCCCAGCTGTATCCTCAGCCGAGCACCCCACCACGGTCACGACCTCCATTAGAAGCGTAGAATCAACGGCAGGTTGCTCAGCCGAGATCGTCGTTTCTCCCGCCCTCGCCTCACTAACCATCCGCTCTGAGTCTTGCGACACAATAAGCGGAACGGGCCCAATCGACCGAGAAGAAGTCGATAGGGGATTGGGGGAGGAAGTCAACGACGATCTTCAAAGCATAAAAGAAGTCATCAAAGAAGGATCAGGGTCAAAAGGAAAAAGAATGGCAAACAAGTCAGAAAAAGCTTACTTGGCGCTCCTCCTCTTCATGCCAATATTCCCAAGCCAACCAGAAGACCTGGGCGGGGGCATGGGGGCTGAAAAAACATCAGTACCAGCCTGCTCCAAGGCCGACAAGACTTGCACTTGAGTTCCTGCAGAACTCTTACTCGACCCCCGCTTACTACCGAATACAAAAAGAAAATGAGTCATCAAAAGAACTCAGGACAATGCAAGATAATAATGGATAGGCACTCTAGCTACTCACCAACGAGTAACGAGGGTCGCGCTATCGTCCTCATCCTCGTCCTCTAGGATCTCCACCGCACTGCCATCTGAAGAGAAAAAAGTACTCGAGTAAGGAAATATACAAACAATAAAGGAAAATAAAGAACATTGATATGCTCACCTAGGAGCATGCTGCCTATGGCTTGAGGACCTGAGTGAGTACTCGAAGGATGAGGCTTCTTAGTAGCAGACGCACTGGCGGAAGTGTCATCTGCCCGCACCCTCTTGCTGGTGGAATGAGGAGCTCGAGGAACTGGGCGAGACACATACTCAACAAATGGATCGAGTTCTACAAGAGAAACGCCAGGAAGGACAGTAACGTTTCGAGACTTACTAAATCCTGAGGCTCCAGCCTGGCTCCCATCGACCACCGCCCCAACAGGATTGTCCTTGGTAGGAAGCAGGGGCAAATCATCAAAGTTTCGTCCCAAGTGCTACAGATAACCAAACAGCAAGATTGAGCAGAAGAAACAAAGAAGAAAACTACTCGCGAAGAAATAACAAAAACAACTTACAAAAGGGGTGGATTCATAGCGGTGCACTCCTTGACTCGGAGAGGAGCAACACTCGCATCCTTCAAGATTTTGCGGAGGCGTCTCAAGACCTCCTCCTCCGTTAGCTCCTACGTAGGAACCATCCAGGATGGGTCCTCTACTCCGGCATACTCAAAGCCATACCTCTCCCTCGTCTTCAGAGGCTGCACTCGGCGACGGAGGAAACTGGCCACGATACCGAAGCCAGTCAAGCCCTGCTGCTTCAAGACCTTGATCCGTTTAAGGAAAGGCTTGATCTTCTTGAGGTCTTCTAGCGACAGAGGCAGCTTCTCCTAGCGGTCATTCACAACTAGACCGGCATCCGAATGCACTACGAGGGGAGAGCCATGTTCCTAGCATAAAACCACTTAGATCGCCAGTCCTTAACCGAGTCAACCAGGTTGTACTCGAAGAACTCTTTCTGTTTACTTTGGCGAAATTAGATACCACAACCACCCAGGACAGAAGTACTATCACTCCGGGGGTGTGGCTTCAAACGAAAGAGGTAGCGGAATAAGGAGATAGAAGTGAGGATTCCAAGAAAGGTTTCACAAAAATGAACGAATACAGAAAGATGAAGAACTGCATTTGGGGTCAGATGGTTTAAAGAAATATCAAAATACCAAAGGAATCGATGGAAAAAAGGAGACGCTGGGAGGCAGAGTCCAGCACGGATGAAGGATACAAAGAGAATGATCTCACTAGGACTGAGGGAAGGAACCCGGTGCTTGCTAGGAGTCTTCCACTCAGCAAAACCCTAATCCTGGATCAAGCCGTCGCTGACCAACTCCCTCAGCTGATCCTCCATGGTGCTCAGAGCGGGCCAGACCTTCTCTGCGGCCCTCATGGTGACAAATTCTTGGTTCCCGATCACCTAGAGCACCTCCTCATCCACTAAGATGGCCTTCAACTTGCTGGACGAACCTCTCTTCTTGCCCATAGACTAGACGGCTACGGCGCGTGAGCAGTGGCAGCACACGAATGGTGACGACGACGGCGGCTGAGCTCTGAGAGGGGATTAGGGTTTGGGAGACCGATGGCGGAAGGCTAAGAGCAAGTGAAGAGGAGAAAAGGGAAAGAAATCATTTTTATAACAGTAAAAACATGGCCCAAATGGCCCGTTAAGCCAACGAATCATTTTCACCTTTTGCGCATTGAATGTAGGACATGACCGAAGCGACAAATGGCACGCCTTTTCATAACGGAACAGTGCAATGGATAGATTTCAAACTTATCCGTCCATGGTACTATTGCCGACTAGTTTCAACACGCACTACTTAGTGAGAAGTCGACATTTACAATATGAACAAAGAAGACCCAAAAATAATCCGGGAAATATTCAGAAGAACTCAGGAAAACTCAGAAGACAACATTCCGGGAAAAGATCCTTTCCATTACAAATATCTTCGAAAGACACAAGATTACAGATCTTACAAGACCCAATGAACTCGATACTACGATGAACAAGGTAGCAATGAGGAGCCAAGAAAGAACACGGCTCTGGAAACGACTACGCGCTCCTAGTTGCTACATGGCAGAACACACTCTACTCGATTACACTGTTTTCTTCAAAGGAAAGGTGCAGTGCATCCAAGATTGGTGTTAGCGGCATAACGAGGCAACATGGACCAGGTGAGGCTCGCGGGTATTAGTCTACCCAAGTCCGATGTGATACCGGATCAGGTACCGATCTGCACTGGATAGTCATGAGGCAGAGTGGAAGGATCAACCCGGAGCTGTTGGATGAGGGAATGCGTCTACCTGCCAACACAGACTACTTGGTACAATGCCGCTGCGAGATTAGTCTACCTCTAATCTCTATCACAAGACTTCTTCCACCCGCTACAAGGTATACAAGACTTACAACTCACGTCCGGGGGCTGCTCTACTTCACAAACTAACATATTCATGACTACAAGACTTCAAGATCTACACCAAGACTTTACCGGTTTGCAGCATCTTGCCAGAGGGCTATTTATAGGCTAAGGAGCGGCGTACATGGACCTAGTGCACCAACAAATCCAACCTGAAAAAGGACTCAAAAAAGTGATAAAAAGAAGTAAAGAAAAAACAACCGTGCATCAAGACACAGTACTCAAGGACGGTATATCCGGAAGAATATGCCAACACTACACAACTCATGACTGAGCAGCATTTACACTCAACCACCACCTTTTTTGTGAAAACACTCAACCACCACCAGCCACCTAACTCTGACAAAAAGGCAACTCACCTAGGTATTCGACAAGAAGACCCTCTTTCCGAGTTCTTTTTGAAAGAAAAAGAACCGGACAAAGGCTCGGAGGCTGCAGGGTACACATCCTCAGAAAATATTTTTTAAGTTTTTCAGCTCAGAAGATTCAAGACCCTCAACTTTTTGTTCCAAATAGCAAGAGACTCGGGGGCTACACTCAGTGAGTGCGCAAGCGCACGTCACCCTAGAAAATTCTCCCAAGAAAGACCACTTCAAGGTTGCTCTTCGAAAGAACCCAGATTAAGACTTGTTCCACCCGGCGAGATCGGAGAGAACAAGAGGGCTTCCGAGTACAACCGTAAATGCTCGGGGGCTTGTCGATGCAGGAGCCACGAACTCCCTATCAGCGTGATTACTGGCAGAGGGCCCTGGCGTGGCCCGCGAGCCAGACGAGAAGAGGCATGAAGAGAAGCGAAGCTGATTCCAAGTAGAATAGGCCAGATTAGCCGGACTCCTATGGAAAGTACCTTCTATAATTAGATCAGGACACTTTCTTTGGGTTTGACTAGGATTGTAACCGTACTACGGCCTTCTCTACCGATATAAAGAGAGGCTGTAGGCACCCTTGTAATAGAACAACACAATATACCAATCAATCCAACGCAAAAGGCTAACGCCGACTGAGCGTAAAGGCTATTACTCGATCATGGTCGAGGGCCCGAACTAGTATAAATCGACTGCCTCTTGCGTTCACCGTTGAGTTCCGCACCCGCCGAAATCCGAACAACTGTCCCGGGTACCCCCGTGACAGACTATCGATGATAAAACATCGACACATGGCGACGACCGACGAGGAACGAGAAAGAGCTGAGGAAGGGGATGACGAGTGGGGCCTACGTGTCAGTGAGTAGAGACAGGGAATTAGCTGAGGGCAATACAGTCCATACGGAAGTAGCTGTATGTTTCATATGCTGCAGCTGGGCCCAAGGCCTTCCAAGACGTATAGCGTGGCATTTTTCAAACACATGAAGAATTGTAATGGCTGTCTTCAGAATAGGTGAATAATAATGGTATTTGTCAAAACTCTGATAATTGTAATGGTACAAAAAAAACCCAAAAAACAAACCCAAAAAACAAAGACCTAATGCACAACGTCAAATGTCCCCATGACGGCAGTCTTCATTCGCTCTAATGTGTCCTTAGCCTTCACATTCATCTCTTGTCTCACACACAATAGACATCAGGTCTTATTTTATTTCAAGATATAATTAATATTATCTATTTTAAATTATAGCTCACTTAAAGTTTTGTTCTAAGTTAAATTTTTAGAAAAAAGTTAACATCTATAAGTTTAGATGAATGCACCGTTAAGACATATTTCATTTCTTTTGCGAATTATCAAGACATATTTCTTTGAGAGATTAACAAACTAACTTGATATATTGTAGATGTACGCTGATGTATGTTTCTCAATCCAAAACTAGTCAAAGACAGAAATTTATCTTAGGACAAATTTCGAGTGAAGTACAATTAATTTGGAATGAAAGGAGTATGGTATAATTGATGCTTTAACAGAGCGGTGATGAGCATCCTAGCTGTCTAAGGGCGCTCCTAATACAAGAAACTATTAGTTGTTTTTATAGTCTAGGACATCGTACCAAGAAGCTATCATATCCGGTGCAAGATTTTCTTTAGTACAGGACATAAGTAGTGATAGAAATCATGTTTGCTCTCCCGATGGGATATGAGTAGTTTCTTGTCCATGGATAACCGTGAAGATTCAGTTTCTTAGCTAGACTTGTTTTCTTGGATTTTCCTCTCTCTTCTCGTTAAATCACTTGCTACATGAGTAAATTTTAGTCCTGGTCGGAGAGAGCGAACATGGGACACTTTTTTTCGACGGGTTAGTATGCATGGCAGCTTGGTTTGATGGGTGGATCGGATTTTCAACCTTGTGAATTGAAATTCAACTTGA
Source organism: Tripidium arundinaceum (assembly GCA_030439765.1). Classification (NCBI taxonomy): domain Eukaryota; kingdom Viridiplantae; phylum Streptophyta; class Magnoliopsida; order Poales; family Poaceae; genus Tripidium; species Tripidium arundinaceum. The sequence continues at coordinate 22,379 of JAHUYU010000152.1, forward strand.
CCGAGCGCTGAAAATCGCGTAGCCAAGGCGCGCTCCCCTGCGCGTACGTTGGCGCGCATGCAGCATGATCCACGACCGGGAAATCAAATTTAAATGCTTACATACAAAAGTATAAGGCGAAGAATAGACCCGGTCGGCGCTTAAATTAAACCTGCGTAACGAAGCTATAAAAGGAACTCATGCATCTTGTCTCCCAACAAACCATTCAAGAGTACTATCGATCGTCCCATCGACGAACCTACGTACTGAAGCAAACTCTTAGAGTACGTAACCAGCGACGATCCATCGTCGTCTGCAATCACAGTTTTTCTCTGCTAGCCTGCCTGTGCGTAGCTCCATCTCGCGTCCTAGCTCTCAAATAAGGCTATACGACGTACGCCGGCCGCGCGCGCAGAGAACTTGACCGGATAAGCATGGCAGCAGCCACGATGGCGATAGCGAGGGCGGTGCTGGTGGCCGTCGTGCTGACGATGCAGTGCTGCAACGTGACGCCTGACGCTTTGACCATTACACGTACACGCTTGATCTCTCGATCGAGGAAGTACAATTAATTAAACGAAGTCTATGTGGGAACGAGCTACTAATTAATCAGGTTCAGCCCCACAACATTAGGGCACTCAATACATAAACTATGGTAGTTTCTATAGATATTAATTATACTTCTACGTAGGCAATTTACTCATGTAGCAAGTGATTTAACGAGAAGAGAGAGGAAAATCCAAGAAAACAAGTCTAGCTAAGAAACTGAATCTTCACGGTTATCCATGGACAAGAAACTACTCATATCCCATCGGGAGAGCAAACATGATTTCTATCACTACTTATGTCCTGTACTAAAGAAAATCTTGCACCGGATATGATAGCTTCTTGGTACGATGTCCTAGACTATAAAAACAACTAATAGTTTCTTGTATTAGGAGCGCCCTTAGACAGCTAGGATGCTCATCACCGCTCTGTTAAAGCATCAATTATACCATACTCCTTTCATTCCAAATTAATTGTACTTCACTCGAAATTTGTCCTAAGATAAATTTCTGTCTTTGACTAGTTTTGGATTGAGAAACATACATCAGCGTACATCTACAATATATCAAGTTAGTTTGTTAATCTCTCAAAGAAATATGTCTTGATAATTCGCAAAAGAAATGAAATATGTCTTAACGGTGCATTCATCTAAACTTATAGATGTTAACTTTTTTCTAAAAATTTAACTTAGAACAAAACTTTAAGTGAGCTATAATTTAAAATAGATAATATTAATTATATCTTGAAATAAAATAAGACCTGATGTCTATTGTGTGTGAGACAAGAGATGAATGTGAAGGCTAAGGACACATTAGAGCGAATGAAGACTGCCGTCATGGGGACATTTGACGTTGTGCATTAGGTCTTTGTTTTTTGGGTTTGTTTTTTGGGTTTTTTTTGTACCATTACAATTATCAGAGTTTTGACAAATACCATTATTATTCACCTATTCTGAAGACAGCCATTACAATTCTTCATGTGTTTGAAAAATGCCACGCTATACGTCTTGGAAGGCCTTGGGCCCAGCTGCAGCATATGAAACATACAGCTACTTCCGTATGGACTGTATTGCCCTCAGCTAATTCCCTGTCTCTACTCACTGACACGTAGGCCCCACTCGTCATCCCCTTCCTCAGCTCTTTCTCGTTCCTCGTCGGTCGTCGCCATGTGTCGATGTTTTATCATCGATAGTCTGTCACGGGGGTACCCGGGACAGTTGTTCGGATTTCGGCGGGTGCGGAACTCAACGGTGAACGCAAGAGGCAGTCGATTTATACTAGTTCGGGCCCTCGACCATGATCGAGTAATAGCCTTTACGCTCAGTCGGCGTTAGCCTTTTGCGTTGGATTGATTGGTATATTGTGTTGTTCTATTACAAGGGTGCCTACAGCCTCTCTTTATATCGGTAGAGAAGGCCGTAGTACGGTTACAATCCTAGTCAAACCCAAAGAAAGTGTCCTGATCTAATTATAGAAGGTACTTTCCATAGGAGTCCGGCTAATCTGGCCTATTCTACTTGGAATCAGCTTCGCTTCTCTTCATGCCTCTTCTCGTCTGGCTCGCGGGCCACGCCAGGGCCCTCTGCCAGTAATCACGCTGATAGGGAGTTCGTGGCTCCTGCATCGACAAGCCCCCGAGCATTTACGGTTGTACTCGGAAGCCCTCTTGTTCTCTCCGATCTCGCCGGGTGGAACAAGTCTTAATCTGGGTTCTTTCGAAGAGCAACCTTGAAGTGGTCTTTCTTGGGAGAATTTTCTAGGGTGACGTGCGCTTGCGCACTCACTGAGTGTAGCCCCCGAGTCTCTTGCTATTTGGAACAAAAAGTTGAGGGTCTTGAATCTTCTGAGCTGAAAAACTTAAAAAATATTTTCTGAGGATGTGTACCCTGCAGCCTCCGAGCCTTTGTCCGGTTCTTTTTCTTTCAAAAAGAACTCGGAAAGAGGGTCTTCTTGTCGAATACCTAGGTGAGTTGCCTTTTTGTCAGAGTTAGGTGGCTGGTGGTGGTTGAGTGTTTTCACAAAAAAGGTGGTGGTTGAGTGTAAATGCTGCTCAGTCATGAGTTGTGTAGTGTTGGCATATTCTTCCGGATATACCGTCCTTGAGTACTGTGTCTTGATGCACGGTTGTTTTTTCTTTACTTCTTTTTATCACTTTTTTGAGTCCTTTTTCAGGTTGGATTTGTTGGTGCACTAGGTCCATGTACGCCGCTCCTTAGCCTATAAATAGCCCTCTGGCAAGATGCTGCAAACCGGTAAAGTCTTGGTGTAGATCTTGAAGTCTTGTAGTCATGAATATGTTAGTTTGTGAAGTAGAGCAGCCCCCGGACGTGAGTTGTAAGTCTTGTATACCTTGTAGCGGGTGGAAGAAGTCTTGTGATAGAGATTAGAGGTAGACTAATCTCGCAGCGGCATTGTACCAAGTAGTCTGTGTTGGCAGGTAGACGCATTCCCTCATCCAACAGCTCCGGGTTGATCCTTCCACTCTGCCTCATGACTATCCAGTGCAGATCGGTACCTGATCCGGTATCACATCGGACTTGGGTAGACTAATACCCGCGAGCCTCACCTGGTCCATGTTGCCTCGTTATGCCGCTAACACCAATCTTGGATGCACTGCACCTTTCCTTTGAAGAAAACAGTGTAATCGAGTAGAGTGTGTTCTGCCATGTAGCAACTAGGAGCGCGTAGTCGTTTCCAGAGCCGTGTTCTTTCTTGGCTCCTCATTGCTACCTTGTTCATCGTAGTATCGAGTTCATTGGGTCTTGTAAGATCTGTAATCTTGTGTCTTTCGAAGATATTTGTAATGGAAAGGATCTTTTCCCGGAATGTTGTCTTCTGAGTTTTCCTGAGTTCTTCTGAATATTTCCCGGATTATTTTTGGGTCTTCTTTGTTCATATTGTAAATGTCGACTTCTCACTAAGTAGTGCGTGTTGAAACTAGTCGGCAATAGTACCATGGACGGATAAGTTTGAAATCTATCCATTGCACTGTTCCGTTATGAAAAGGCGTGCCATTTGTCGCTTCGGTCATGTCCTACATTCAATGCGCAAAAGGTGAAAATGATTCGTTGGCTTAACGGGCCATTTGGGCCATGTTTTTACTGTTATAAAAATGATTTCTTTCCCTTTTCTCCTCTTCACTTGCTCTTAGCCTTCCGCCATCGGTCTCCCAAACCCTAATCCCCTCTCAGAGCTCAGCCGCCGTCGTCGTCACCATTCGTGTGCTGCCACTGCTCACGCGCCGTAGCCGTCTAGTCTATGGGCAAGAAGAGAGGTTCGTCCAGCAAGTTGAAGGCCATCTTAGTGGATGAGGAGGTGCTCTAGGTGATCGGGAACCAAGAATTTGTCACCATGAGGGCCGCAGAGAAGGTCTGGCCCGCTCTGAGCACCATGGAGGATCAGCTGAGGGAGTTGGTCAGCGACGGCTTGATCCAGGATTAGGGTTTTGCTGAGTGGAAGACTCCTAGCAAGCACCGGGTTCCTTCCCTCAGTCCTAGTGAGATCATTCTCTTTGTATCCTTCATCCGTGCTGGACTCTGCCTCCCAGCGTCTCCTTTTTTCCATCGATTCCTTTGGTATTTTGATATTTCTTTAAACCATCTGACCCCAAATGCAGTTCTTCATCTTTCTGTATTCGTTCATTTTTGTGAAACCTTTCTTGGAATCCTCACTTCTATCTCCTTATTCCGCTACCTCTTTCGTTTGAAGCCACACCCCCGGAGTGATAGTACTTCTGTCCTGGGTGGTTGTGGTATCTAATTTCGCCAAAGTAAACAGAAAGAGTTCTTCGAGTACAACCTGGTTGACTCGGTTAAGGACTGGCGATCTAAGTGGTTTTATGCTAGGAACATGGCTCTCCCCTCGTAGTGCATTCGGATGCCGGTCTAGTTGTGAATGACCGCTAGGAGAAGCTGCCTCTGTCGCTAGAAGACCTCAAGAAGATCAAGCCTTTCCTTAAACGGATCAAGGTCTTGAAGCAGCAGGGCTTGACTGGCTTCGGTATCGTGGCCAGTTTCCTCCGTCGCCGAGTGCAGCCTCTGAAGACGAGGGAGAGGTATGGCTTTGAGTATGCCGGAGTAGAGGACCCATCCTGGATGGTTCCTACGTAGGAGCTAACGGAGGAGGAGGTCTTGAGACGCCTCCGCAAAATCTTGAAGGATGCGAGTGTTGCTCCTCTCCGAGTCAAGGAGTGCACCGCTATGAATCCACCCCTTTTGTAAGTTGTTTTTGTTATTTCTTCGCGAGTAGTTTTCTTCTTTGTTTCTTCTGCTCAATCTTGCTGTTTGGTTATCTGTAGCACTTGGGACGAAACTTTGATGATTTGCCCCTGCTTCCTACCAAGGACAATCCTGTTGGGGCGGTGGTCGATGGGAGCCAGGCTGGAGCCTCAGGATTTAGTAAGTCTCGAAACGTTACTGTCCTTCCTGGCGTTTCTCTTGTAGAACTCGATCCATTTGTTGAGTATGTGTCTCGCCCAGTTCCTCGAGCTCCTCATTCCACCAGCAAGAGGGTGCGGGCAGATGACACTTCCGCCAGTGCGTCTGCTACTAAGAAGCCTCATCCTTCGAGTACTCACTCAGGTCCTCAAGCCATAGGCAGCATGCTCCTAGGTGAGCATATCAATGTTCTTTATTTTCCTTTATTGTTTGTATATTTCCTTACTCGAGTACTTTTTTCTCTTCAGATGGCAGTGCGGTGGAGATCCTAGAGGACGAGGATGAGAAAAAAGTACTCGAGTAAGGAAATATACAAACAATAAAGGAAAATAAAGAACATTGATATGCTCACCTAGGAGCATGCTGCCTATGGCTTGAGGACCTGAGTGAGTACTCGAAGGATGAGGCTTCTTAGTAGCAGACGCACTGGCGGAAGTGTCATCTGCCCGCACCCTCTTGCTGGTGGAATGAGGAGCTCGAGGAACTGGGCGAGACACATACTCAACAAATGGATCGAGTTCTACAAGAGAAACGCCAGGAAGGACAGTAACGTTTCGAGACTTACTAAATCCTGAGGCTCCAGCCTGGCTCCCATCGACCACCGCCCCAACAGGATTGTCCTTGGTAGGAAGCAGGGGCAAATCATCAAAGTTTCGTCCCAAGTGCTACAGATAACCAAACAGCAAGATTGAGCAGAAGAAACAAAGAAGAAAACTACTCGCGAAGAAATAACAAAAACAACTTACAAAAGGGGTGGATTCATAGCGGTGCACTCCTTGACTCGGAGAGGAGCAACACTCGCATCCTTCAAGATTTTGCGGAGGCGTCTCAAGACCTCCTCCTCCGTTAGCTCCTACGTAGGAACCATCCAGGATGGGTCCTCTACTCCGGCATACTCAAAGCCATACCTCTCCCTCGTCTTCAGAGGCTGCACTCGGCGACGGAGGAAACTGGCCACGATACCGAAGCCAGTCAAGCCCTGCTGCTTCAAGACCTTGATCCGTTTAAGGAAAGGCTTGATCTTCTTGAGGTCTTCTAGCGACAGAGGCAGCTTCTCCTAGCGGTCATTCACAACTAGACCGGCATCCGAATGCACTACGAGGGGAGAGCCATGTTCCTAGCATAAAACCACTTAGATCGCCAGTCCTTAACCGAGTCAACCAGGTTGTACTCGAAGAACTCTTTCTGTTTACTTTGGCGAAATTAGATACCACAACCACCCAGGACAGAAGTACTATCACTCCGGGGGTGTGGCTTCAAACGAAAGAGGTAGCGGAATAAGGAGATAGAAGTGAGGATTCCAAGAAAGGTTTCACAAAAATGAACGAATACAGAAAGATGAAGAACTGCATTTGGGGTCAGATGGTTTAAAGAAATATCAAAATACCAAAGGAATCGATGGAAAAAAGGAGACGCTGGGAGGCAGAGTCCAGCACGGATGAAGGATACAAAGAGAATGATCTCACTAGGACTGAGGGAAGGAACCCGGTGCTTGCTAGGAGTCTTCCACTCAGCAAAACCCTAATCCTGGATCAAGCCGTCGCTGACCAACTCCCTCAGCTGATCCTCCATGGTGCTCAGAGCGGGCCAGACCTTCTCTGCGGCCCTCATGGTGACAAATTCTTGGTTCCCGATCACCTAGAGCACCTCCTCATCCACTAAGATGGCCTTCAACTTGCTGGACGAACCTCTCTTCTTGCCCATAGACTAGACGGCTACGGCGCGTGAGCAGTGGCAGCACACGAATGGTGACGACGACGGCGGCTGAGCTCTGAGAGGGGATTAGGGTTTGGGAGACCGATGGCGGAAGGCTAAGAGCAAGTGAAGAGGAGAAAAGGGAAAGAAATCATTTTTATAACAGTAAAAACATGGCCCAAATGGCCCGTTAAGCCAACGAATCATTTTCACCTTTTGCGCATTGAATGTAGGACATGACCGAAGCGACAAATGGCACGCCTTTTCATAACGGAACAGTGCAATGGATAGATTTCAAACTTATCCGTCCATGGTACTATTGCCGACTAGTTTCAACACGCACTACTTAGTGAGAAGTCGACATTTACAATATGAACAAAGAAGACCCAAAAATAATCCGGGAAATATTCAGAAGAACTCAGGAAAACTCAGAAGACAACATTCCGGGAAAAGATCCTTTCCATTACAAATATCTTCGAAAGACACAAGATTACAGATCTTACAAGACCCAATGAACTCGATACTACGATGAACAAGGTAGCAATGAGGAGCCAAGAAAGAACACGGCTCTGGAAACGACTACGCGCTCCTAGTTGCTACATGGCAGAACACACTCTACTCGATTACACTGTTTTCTTCAAAGGAAAGGTGCAGTGCATCCAAGATTGGTGTTAGCGGCATAACGAGGCAACATGGACCAGGTGAGGCTCGCGGGTATTAGTCTACCCAAGTCCGATGTGATACCGGATCAGGTACCGATCTGCACTGGATAGTCATGAGGCAGAGTGGAAGGATCAACCCGGAGCTGTTGGATGAGGGAATGCGTCTACCTGCCAACACAGACTACTTGGTACAATGCCGCTGCGAGATTAGTCTACCTCTAATCTCTATCACAAGACTTCTTCCACCCGCTACAAGGTATACAAGACTTACAACTCACGTCCGGGGGCTGCTCTACTTCACAAAC
>JAHUYU010000157.1:0-29720 GCA_030439765.1 Tripidium arundinaceum
GATTTGCTAACATGGAGCTCACCATTGGAAGCAAGACTTTGGCCATGGCGTTCTTCGTCGCCGATGTGCAAGGTAGTTATAACTTGATACTTGGGCGTGATTGGATTCATGCCAATCGCTGTGTACCATCTAGCTTGCACCAATTTCTCATCCAATGGGTAGGAGATGCTGTTGAGGTTGTGCATTTAGATTCATTGGCCGATGTTGCTACAACCGATTTTCCTCCGCTCGGGGGGCACGATGCTATTGCCTGCTTATCTGGTAGAGATCTTTCTAGTTTTGAATTTATTAGTGTTACTAAGCAAGGCTTTGTACCTGTATCTTTGAAGCCGGTTGATAATCGGCTCAATATCATCGTGTAATCATTTATTGTAATGGATGCCAACGTTGAATGGTTAAAACATCATGTTGAACAGTATCGGGCTTCTAAGACTGATGCCTGTGAAGCTATTGATAATTTTGATGAGCTCGATAAGTTGGGCCAAGGTTTTACGTCAGCCGACCCTTTAGAACAAGTTGATATTGGGGATGGCTCTGTGCCTAGGCCGACGTTTGTGAATCAAAACTTGAAAGCCAATTATAAAGCTGAGTTAATCGCACTTCTCAAGGAATATGTTGATTGTTTTGCATGGAATTATACAGAGATGCCTGGATTGAGCTGAGTGCTTGTTGAGCATCGGCTCCCCATTAAGAATGGATTCAGTCCTTTCAAGCAACATCCCCGCCGCTTTAACTCTACAATATACGACCGGATTAAAGAGGAGATTAATCGTTTGTTGCAAGTGGGGTTTATTCAGCCATGCAGGTATGTGGAGTGGGTCTCTAATATTGTGCCTGTTGAGAAGAAGGATTCTGGGAAGATCAGAGTCTGTATTGATTTTAGAGATCTGAATAGAGCCACTCCGAAAGATGAATATCCTATGCCTATAGCCGATATGCTTATCAATGATGCTTCAGGACACCGGGTTATTAGCTTTCTTGATGGTAATGCCGGATATAATCAGATTTTCATGGCCGAAGATGATATGTCTAAGACGGCCTTCATATGTCCTTGGTTTGTTGGTCTCTTTGAGTGGGTTGTGATGACATTTGGGTTAAAGAATGCAGGTGCTACTTATCAAAGAGCTATGAATTTGATTTTTCATGATCTAATTGGGGTGATCATGGAAGTTTATATTGATGATATTGTAATTAAATCGGCCGCCCATATATCTCATTTGGCTGATTTATGTCTTGCTTTTGAGAGGATGCGCCGCTATGGATTGAAGATGAACCCACTCAAGTGTGCTTTTGGTGTATCGGCTGGGAAGTTCTTAGGCTTCATTATTCATGACAAAGGCATAGAGATTGATCCCAAGAGGATAGAAAAGATCAAGTCAGTTCGGGCGCCTACATGCAAAAAGGACTTGCAAAAGTTCTTGGGAAAAGTGAACTACTTGAGAAGATTTTTTGCTAACTTGTCCGAGAAAATTATTCCTTTCACCCCTATCTTGAAATTGAGAGATGAATCTAAATTTACTTGGGGGGCAAAGCAGCAAGAGGCTTTTGATTAGATAAAGGAATATTTGTCAACACCACCAGTTCTTCGTGCACCTAAAAGAGGAGTTCCTTTTAAATTATATGCTGCTGCCGAAGAGAAGGTTATCGGGGCTGTTTTGACTCAAGAAGACAAAGGTAAAGAGTATGTGATTGCCTATCTTGGTCGCCGTCTTCTTGATCCCGAGACAAGGTATGCCCATATTGAAAAATTATGCTTATCACTGTACTATGCTTGTGCTAAGATGAGACATTATCTTTTGTCTAGTACATGTGTTGTTGCATGCCAGGCCGATGTGATAAAGCACATGTTGTATCGGCCAATCCTTAGTGGAAGGATAGGCAAGTGGGCATACACACTAATTGAATATGACTTGACTTTTGAGCCATTGAAAACATTAAAAGGTCAAGTTCTTGCTGATTTTATTGTTGAGCATGGTATTGATTTAGGTGATGAGATTAATTACCTTACTTTTCCTCCATGGAAACTTTATTTTGATGGATTGGCTTGTAAAGATGGCCAAGGTGTTAGCATAGTTATAATTTCTCCTAATGGTGCTGAAATTGAGATGTCAAGTCGATTGAATCACTTTTGCACTAATAATCAAGCCGAATATGAAGCTCTTTTATTCGGCTTGGAGATGTTGCAAGCCATGGAGGTAACACATGTTGAGGCATATGGTGATTCCTTGCTGGTGGTGCAGCAAGTTGCTGGTGAATTTCAATGTTTAGAAGGATCACTAAATGTTTATCTTGATGCTTGCCTTGATATCATTGCTTCTTTTACCGAATTTCAAATCCGGCATATTCCGAGGCATGAAAATCATAAAGCCAACATGTTAGCTCAACAAGCATCTGGCTATGACGTCTGTGGGCGTAATTTTCACATTAAAGAACAGCCGATGCATAAAAATTTGAAATTTTTCCGTGCAGGTACAGACCAGTCGGCTAAGCCGACTGCCCCAATCGGCTCAGCTGACTCCTCTCAGTCGGCTAAGACGACAGCCCTAGTCAGCTTAGCTGACTCCTCCTAGTCAGCTCAGTCCACTGACCTAGTCGGCTTAGCTGACCCCCTATGGCTAGCCCGGTCACCTCGCCCGAGAGGCTCCCAAATCGGCCCGGCTTGATCTCCAATGATGTTGTGGCCGATTTGGAGGATTGAAGAATTCCCTTGTTGAGATATTTATGTGATCCAAGTGCAAAAGTTGTTAAAAGTGTTCGGTGGAGTGCGTTCAAGTATATTTTGCATAATGATGAACTCTATCAAAGAACCGCCGAAGATTTATTACTTAAGTGCTTGGGATTTGATCAAGCAAGGGTGGCTATGGGAGAAGTCCATGAAGGTATTTGTGGAACGCATCAATCGGCCCCGAAAATGAAGTGGTTATTGCATAGAGCCGGTTTCTATTGGCCTACTATGATGGCCGATTACTTTCGTTATTACAAGGGTTGCGAAGAGTGCCAAAGGTTTGGGAATGTTCAGCTTGTACTTGTTGTTGTGCTTCATCCTATCAAAATCTTGTTACTAGACTCAGCCTAGCCATTAGCTTGAGCATAGTATGGAGATGAATTGAGTAACTTGATTTTATATAATTCGGCAAATTCCCTCACCTCCTTAGACACAAATGATGTCCCTTGATCTGTAGTTAACGTTTGAGGGATGCCGAATCTATGAATAATATGCTCAGTGATGAACTCAATTACCTCCTTATGTGTCATATTCTTCAAAGGAACTGCCTCGGTCCACTTTGTGAAGTAATCCATGGCAACCAAAACAAAACGATGTCCCTTTGAAGATGGGGGATGAATTTGGCCAATAAAGTCTAGCCCCAACCACAAAAAGGCCATGGCTTGATGATAGGATGAAGCACAACAACAAGTACAAGCTGAACATTCCCAAACCTTTGGCACTCTTCGCAACCCTTGTAATAACGAAAGTAATCGGCCATCATAGTAGGCCAATAGAAACCGGCTCTATGCAATAACCACTTCATTTTCGGGGCCGATTGATGCGTTCCACAAATACCTTCATGGACTTCTCCCATAGCCACCCTTGCTTGATCAAATCCCAAGCACTTAAGTAATAAATCTTCGGCGGTTCTTTGATAGAGTTCATCATTATGCAAAATATACTTGAACGCACTCCACCGAACACTTTTAACAACTTTTGCACTTGGATCACATAAATATCTCAACAAGGGAATTCTTCAATCCTCCAAATCGGCCACAACATCATTGGAGATCAAGCCGGGCCGATTTGGGAGCCTCTCGGGCGAGGTGACCGGGCTAGCCATAGGGGGTCAGCTAAGCCGACTAGGTCAGTGGACTGAGCTGACTAGGAGGAGTCAGCTAAGCTGACTAGGGCTGTCGTCTTAGCCGACTGAGAGGAGTCAGCTGAGCCGATTGGGGCAGTCGGCTTAGCCGACTGGTCTGTACCTGCACGGAAAAATTTCAAATTTTTATGCATCGGCTGTTCTTTAATGTGAAAATTACGCCCACAGACGTCATAGCCAGATGCTTGTTGAGCTAACATGTTGGCTTTATGATTTTCATGCCTCGGAATATGCCGGATTTGAAATTCGGTAAAAGAAGCAATGATATCAAGGCAAGCATCAAGATAAACATTTAGTGATCCTTCTAAACATTGAAATTCACCAGCAACTTGCTGCACCACCAGCAAGGAATCACCATATGCCTCAACATGTGTTACCTCCATGGCTTGCAACATCTCCAAGCCGAATAAAAGAGCTTCATATTCGGCTTGATTATTAGTGCAAAAGTGATTCAATCGACTTGACATCTCAATTTCAGCACCATTAGGAGAAATTATAACTATGCTAACACCTTGGCCATCTTTACAAGCCAATCCATCAAAATAAAGTTTCCATGGAGGAAAAGTAAGGTAATTAATCTCATCACCTAAATCAATACCATGCTCAACAATAAAATCAGCAAGAACTTGACCTTTTAATGTTTTCAATGGCTCAAAAGTCAAGTCATATTCAATTAGTGTGTATGCCCACTTGCCTATCCTTCCACTAAGGATTGGCCGATACAACATGTGCTTTATCACATCGGCCTGGCATGCAACAACACATGTACTAGACAAAAGATAATGTCTCATCTTAGCACAAGCATAGTACAGTGATAAGCATAATTTTTCAATATGGGCATACCTTGTCTCGGGATCAAGAAGACGGCGACCAAGATAGGCAATCACATACTCTTTACCTTTGTCTTCTTGAGTCAAAACAGCCCCGATAACCTTCTCTTCGGCAGCAGCATATAATTTAAAAGGAACTCCTCTTTTAGGTGCACGAAGAACTGGTGGTGTTGACAAATATTCCTTTATCTAATCAAAAGCCTCTTGCTGCTTTGCCCCCCAAGTAAATTTAGATTCATCTCTCAATTTCAAGATAGGGGTGAAAGGAATAATTTTCTCGGACAAGTTAGCAAAAAATCTTCTCAAGTAGTTCACTTTTCCCAAGAACTTTTGCAAGTCCTTTTTGCATGTAGGCGCCCGAACTGACTTGATCTTTTCTATCCTCTTGGGATCAATCTCTATGCCTTTGTCATGAATAATGAAGCCTAAGAACTTCCCAGCCGATACACCAAAAGCACACTTGAGTGGGTTCATCTTCAATCCATAGCGGCGCATCCTCTCAAAAGCAAGACATAAATCAGCCAAATGAGATATATGGGCGGCCGATTTAATTACAATATCATCAATATAAACTTCCATGATCACCCCAATTAGATCATGAAAAATCAAATTCATAGCTCTTTGATAAGTAGCACCTGCATTCTTTAACCCAAATGTCATCACAACCCACTCAAAGAGACCAACAAACCAAGGACATATGAAGGCCGTCTTAGACATATCATCTTCGGCCATGAAAATCTGATTATATCCGGCATTACCATCAAGAAAGCTAATAACCCGGTGTCCTGAAGCATCATTGATAAGCATATCGGCTATAGGCATAGGATATTCATCTTTCGGAGTGGCTCTATTCAGATCTCTAAAATCAATACAGACTCTGATCTTCCCAGAATCCTTCTTCTCAACAGGCACAATATTAGAGACCCACTCCACATACCTGCATGGCTGAATAAACCCCACTTGCAACAAACGATTAATCTCCTCTTTAATCCGGTCGTATATTGTAGAGTTAAAGCGGCGGGGATGTTGCTTGAAAGGACTGAATCCATTCTTAATGGGGAGCCGATGCTCAACAAGCACTCAGCTCAATCCAGGCATCTCTGTATAATTCCATGCAAAACAATCAACATATTCCTTGAGAAGTGCGATTAACTCAGCTTTATAATTGGCTTTCAAGTTTTGATTCACAAACGTCGGCCTAGGCACAGAGCCATCCCCAATATCAACTTGTTCTAAAGGGTCGGCTGACGTAAAACCTTGGCCCAACTTATCGAGCTCATCAAAATTATCAATAGCTTCACAGGCATCAGTCTTAGAAGCCCGATACTGTTCAACATGATGTTTTAACCATTCAACGTTGGCATCCATTACAATAAATGATTACACGATGATATTGAGCCGATTATCAACCGGCTTCAAAGATACAGGTACAAAGCCTTGCTTAGTAACACTAATAAATTCAAAACTAGAAAGATCTCTACCAGATAAGCAGGCAATAGCATCGTGCCCCCCGAGCGGAGGAAAATCGGTTGTAGCAACATCGGCCAATGAATCTAAATGCACAACCTCAACAGCATCTCCTACCCATTGGATGAGAAATTGGTGCAAGCTAGATGGTACACAGCGATTGGCATGAATCCAATCACGCCCAAGTATCAAGTTATAACTACCTTGCACATCGGCGACGAAGAACGCCATGGCCAAAGTCTTGCTTCCAATGGTGAGCTCCATGTTAGCAACTCCTCTGGCTAGAATAGGAGCACCTCCTCCAACACCACTGATCGTCATGTTGGTCTTGATCAGCTCCTCATCAATGCCACCGAGCTTCTTATAAAGCGAATATGACATCAAATTCATAATTGCCCCACTATCCACCAACATGTTGTGGACCGGTGTGCCATTGACATGGCCCTTCACATGTAGAGGTTGTGCATTTAGATTCATTGGCCGATGTTGCTACAACCGATTTTCCTCCGCTCGGGGGGCACGATGCTATTGCCTGCTTATCTGGTAGAGATCTTTCTAGTTTTGAATTTATTAGTGTTACTAAGCAAGGCTTTGTACCTGTATCTTTGAAGCCGGTTGATAATCGGCTCAATATCATCGTGTAATCATTTATTGTAATGGATGCCAACGTTGAATGGTTAAAACATCATGTTGAACAGTATCGGGCTTCTAAGACTGATGCCTGTGAAGCTATTGATAATTTTGATGAGCTCGATAAGTTGGGCCAAGGTTTTACGTCAGCCGACCCTTTAGAACAAGTTGATATTGGGGATGGCTCTGTGCCTAGGCCGACGTTTGTGAATCAAAACTTGAAAGCCAATTATAAAGCTGAGTTAATCGCACTTCTCAAGGAATATGTTGATTGTTTTGCATGGAATTATACAGAGATGCCTGGATTGAGCTGAGTGCTTGTTGAGCATCGGCTCCCCATTAAGAATGGATTCAGTCCTTTCAAGCAACATCCCCGCCGCTTTAACTCTACAATATACGACCGGATTAAAGAGGAGATTAATCGTTTGTTGCAAGTGGGGTTTATTCAGCCATGCAGGTATGTGGAGTGGGTCTCTAATATTGTGCCTGTTGAGAAGAAGGATTCTGGGAAGATCAGAGTCTGTATTGATTTTAGAGATCTGAATAGAGCCACTCCGAAAGATGAATATCCTATGCCTATAGCCGATATGCTTATCAATGATGCTTCAGGACACCGGGTTATTAGCTTTCTTGATGGTAATGCCGGATATAATCAGATTTTCATGGCCGAAGATGATATGTCTAAGACGGCCTTCATATGTCCTTGGTTTGTTGGTCTCTTTGAGTGGGTTGTGATGACATTTGGGTTAAAGAATGCAGGTGCTACTTATCAAAGAGCTATGAATTTGATTTTTCATGATCTAATTGGGGTGATCATGGAAGTTTATATTGATGATATTGTAATTAAATCGGCCGCCCATATATCTCATTTGGCTGATTTATGTCTTGCTTTTGAGAGGATGCGCCGCTATGGATTGAAGATGAACCCACTCAAGTGTGCTTTTGGTGTATCGGCTGGGAAGTTCTTAGGCTTCATTATTCATGACAAAGGCATAGAGATTGATCCCAAGAGGATAGAAAAGATCAAGTCAGTTCGGGCGCCTACATGCAAAAAGGACTTGCAAAAGTTCTTGGGAAAAGTGAACTACTTGAGAAGATTTTTTGCTAACTTGTCCGAGAAAATTATTCCTTTCACCCCTATCTTGAAATTGAGAGATGAATCTAAATTTACTTGGGGGGCAAAGCAGCAAGAGGCTTTTGATTAGATAAAGGAATATTTGTCAACACCACCAGTTCTTCGTGCACCTAAAAGAGGAGTTCCTTTTAAATTATATGCTGCTGCCGAAGAGAAGGTTATCGGGGCTGTTTTGACTCAAGAAGACAAAGGTAAAGAGTATGTGATTGCCTATCTTGGTCGCCGTCTTCTTGATCCCGAGACAAGGTATGCCCATATTGAAAAATTATGCTTATCACTGTACTATGCTTGTGCTAAGATGAGACATTATCTTTTGTCTAGTACATGTGTTGTTGCATGCCAGGCCGATGTGATAAAGCACATGTTGTATCGGCCAATCCTTAGTGGAAGGATAGGCAAGTGGGCATACACACTAATTGAATATGACTTGACTTTTGAGCCATTGAAAACATTAAAAGGTCAAGTTCTTGCTGATTTTATTGTTGAGCATGGTATTGATTTAGGTGATGAGATTAATTACCTTACTTTTCCTCCATGGAAACTTTATTTTGATGGATTGGCTTGTAAAGATGGCCAAGGTGTTAGCATAGTTATAATTTCTCCTAATGGTGCTGAAATTGAGATGTCAAGTCGATTGAATCACTTTTGCACTAATAATCAAGCCGAATATGAAGCTCTTTTATTCGGCTTGGAGATGTTGCAAGCCATGGAGGTAACACATGTTGAGGCATATGGTGATTCCTTGCTGGTGGTGCAGCAAGTTGCTGGTGAATTTCAATGTTTAGAAGGATCACTAAATGTTTATCTTGATGCTTGCCTTGATATCATTGCTTCTTTTACCGAATTTCAAATCCGGCATATTCCGAGGCATGAAAATCATAAAGCCAACATGTTAGCTCAACAAGCATCTGGCTATGACGTCTGTGGGCGTAATTTTCACATTAAAGAACAGCCGATGCATAAAAATTTGAAATTTTTCCGTGCAGGTACAGACCAGTCGGCTAAGCCGACTGCCCCAATCGGCTCAGCTGACTCCTCTCAGTCGGCTAAGACGACAGCCCTAGTCAGCTTAGCTGACTCCTCCTAGTCAGCTCAGTCCACTGACCTAGTCGGCTTAGCTGACCCCCTATGGCTAGCCCGGTCACCTCGCCCGAGAGGCTCCCAAATCGGCCCGGCTTGATCTCCAATGATGTTGTGGCCGATTTGGAGGATTGAAGAATTCCCTTGTTGAGATATTTATGTGATCCAAGTGCAAAAGTTGTTAAAAGTGTTCGGTGGAGTGCGTTCAAGTATATTTTGCATAATGATGAACTCTATCAAAGAACCGCCGAAGATTTATTACTTAAGTGCTTGGGATTTGATCAAGCAAGGGTGGCTATGGGAGAAGTCCATGAAGGTATTTGTGGAACGCATCAATCGGCCCCGAAAATGAAGTGGTTATTGCATAGAGCCGGTTTCTATTGGCCTACTATGATGGCCGATTACTTTCGTTATTACAAGGGTTGCGAAGAGTGCCAAAGGTTTGGGAATGTTCAGCTTGTACTTGTTGTTGTGCTTCATCCTATCATCAAGCCATGGCCTTTTTGTGGTTGGGGCTAGACTTTATTGGCCAAATTCATCCCCCATCTTCAAAGGGACATCGTTTTGTTTTGGTTGCCATGGATTACTTCACAAAGTGGACCGAGGCAGTTCCTTTGAAGAATATGACACATAAGGAGGTAATTGAGTTCATCACTGAGCATATTATTCATAGATTCGGCATCCCTCAAACGTTAACTACAGATCAAGGGACATCATTTGTGTCTAAGGAGGTGAGGGAATTTGCCGAATTATATAAAATCAAGTTACTCAATTCATCTCCATACTATGCTCAAGCTAATGGCTAGGCTGAGTCTAGTAACAAGATTTTGATCAAGCTTGTCAAGAAAAAGATTGAGGACAATCCAAGAAGGTGGCATGAAGTTTTGTCTGAAGCTCTATGGGCACATCGCATATCAAGGCATGGTGCCACAAAAGTTACTCCTTTTGAGTTGGTATATGGTCAAGAAGCTGTGTTACCCATCGAAGTGAATTTGGATGCATATAGACTTGCTAAACAAAATGATTTATCTACTGTTATGTATCATGATCTGATGATGGACAATGTCGATGAGGTGACCGATAAAAGATTAAAGGCTCTCAAGGAGATGGAGAAAGACAAGGCTCGGGTTGCTAAGGCATACAACAAGAAAGTCAAGAGCAAATCGTTTCAAGTGGGAGAATTAGTGTGGAAAACCATACTACCACTTGGATCGAAAAGCAACAAGTTTGGCAAGTGGTCACCAAGTTGGGAAGGTCCTTATAGAGTGATCAAAGTAATATTCGATAATTCATATATGCTGGAGACATTGCATGGTGAAAGTCTCCCAAGGGCAATTAATGGGAGGTACTTGAAAAAGTACTTTTCAAGTGTTTGGCAAGAAGCCTAAGTGCTCTCCAAACAATGGCCGATACAGGTATCGCCCTTAGAACAAAAATGGCTGATGTATACATCGCCCTTAGCCACTAAATAGCCGATGAGATGGGTATCGTTGCTATTTGGTTTTGAATTATGTTTTTAGGTTCATGCCTCATTCACCAAAAAATAGGGGGGCATATGTCGACAACCAAAATTGTCTATTTTGTAAAGTTGTCGAAATATGAAACGGACTTCACCATTGTGTTCCTCTCATCGAGATGGTCAAAAAACATATATGGAACGTCCAATTCGGAGTCCGGATGAAGGAATTACGTCCCTGAAAAGATGCTCCACTGTCGGAAGTTCTGACGCTCGGAAGTTCCGACAGGCGTCAGAACTTCCGGGAAACCTAAAAAAACTTGCTTGGGTTTCGGTGACAAATGGATTGACTGGATTAAAAGGATTCTAGCCGCTGGTTCGTCCTCGATCCTCCTCAATGGTGTTCCTGGTAATCACTTCCACTGCCACCGTGGTGTCAGACAAGGTGACCCCTTGTCCCCCTCTGTTATTTGTTCTGGCAGCGGACCTGTTACAATGCATTATTAACAAGGGTCATCAGAATGGACTTTTTGAACTCCTCGTCCCATCCTATAAGCTTGATCAATACCCAATTATACAATATGTTGACGACACTCTTCTTGTCATGAAAGCATCTCAAAGAGAACTCTTTACTCTGAAAGGTCTACTGGAATCTTTTGCACAATCAACAGGTTTGAGGGTCAATTTCAAGAAATCTTGTCTTGTTCCCCTCAACCTCTCTGATGACAAAGCAGCCCTTTTGGCTGGTGTTTTTGGATGCAAGATTGAATCTCTACCTTTTCCTTACCAAGGATTGCCTCTAGGTACCACAAAGCCGAGGGTTGATCACTTTGGTCCCATTATGAGCAAAACTGAAAGAAAACTCACTGCCACCTCAAACCTTCTCACTCATGCTGGAAGGCTTCAACTAGTAAACTCAGTTATCTCTTCCCTTCCCACTTTTGCCATGTGCGCCCTTCAAGTTCCAGCTGTTGTCTTAGATTATATTGATAGAGCAAGGAGGCACTGTCTTTGGAGAGGGTCTGACAGCAACGCCAAAATGAAGCTCACTATCCCAGTTGTTAGGTTCCACATGCAACTACTGATAAGGGATCCTTTTGGTGGAGGGATATCCTAAAGTTTTGTGACCAATTCAGAGGTGTTGCCAAATGTCAAAATGGGGATGGCTCCACTGTACTCTCTTGGTCTGACCTGTGGAATGACAACATCCTGCAAGCTAAATATCCACAGCTATTCTCCTTTGCAAAGAATAAGATTATCTCAGTTGCACAGTTCCTGTCAAGCAACACATTGGAGACTCAGTTTCATCTCCTCCTCTCAGAGCAAGCCTATCAAGAGTGTTGACGTTGGAGATGATCCAAATCACACACCACAGGGCCTTGGATGCCCAAAGAGGTTGCGATCAACCTGTAACGCAGCAAGAACGTAGCGTAATCGATCAAACCGATCTAGAGACCAGTAAGACCGACGTAGAGCCCGTTCTTGGCCGGAAAAGCTCCCGAACTTCTCCCGGGAAGACCCATCGGGGAGGAGCACGCGGAGGATCTCCTAGGACCACCAAGGCCGCCTAGAATGCCGACAAATCTCGCCGGGAGACGTGCTGAACAGCAGGAGGGGTTGGAGAGAGGAGTAAAGGGGTAAAAGAGAGGTATTAGATGTGTTTTGTTCGATTGGATAGATGGGAACTCAATCGGCCATGACCCTCTCATATATATTGAGGGGGTGGTCTTATCCCAATAGAAAACCTCTCCAAGCCTTATTTTCCAAGTTTCCCACAAGTCTGAAACAGTTCGGATCGGAATCCAAATGGCCAGATCCGAACAGGGTTTTTTATTAGGTCTGTCGGAAGTTCCGACGCCTGTCGGAACTTCCGGGTCCCGGAACTTTCGACCTCTGTCGGAACTCCCGACGTGGGGATGTCCCCAGGCACCCAAGCAAGTTTTTTTAGGTTTCCCGGAAGTTCTGACGCCTGTCGGAACTTCCGAGCGTCAGAACTTCCGACAGTGGAGCATCTTTTCAGGGACGTAATTCCTTCATCCGGACTCCGAATTGGACGTTCCATATATGTTTTTTGACCATCTCGATGAGAGGAACACAATGGTGAAGTCCGTTTCATATTTCGACAACTTTACAAAATAGACAATTTTGGTTGTCGACATATGCCCCCCTATTTTTTGGTGAATGAGGCATGAACCTAAAAACATAATTCAAAACCAAATAGCAACGATACCCATCTCATCGGCTATTTAGTGGCTAAGGGCGATGTATACATCAGCCATTTTTGTTCTAAGGGCGATACCTGTATCGGCCATTGTTTGGAGAGCACTTAGGCTTCTTGCCAAACACTTGAAAAGTACTTTTTCAAGTACCTCCCATTAATTGCCCTTGGGAGACTTTCACCATGCAATGTCTCCAGCATATATGAATTATCGAATATTACTTTGATCACTCTATAAGGACCTTCCCAACTTGGTGACCACTTGCCAAACTTGTTGCTTTTCGATCCAAGTGGTAGTATGGTTTTCCACACTAATTCTCCCACTTGAAACGATTTGCTCTTGACTTTCTTGTTGTATGCCTTAGCAACCCGAGCCTTGTCTTTCTCCATCTCCTTGAGAGCCTTTAATCTTTTATCGGTCACCTCATCGACATTGTCCATCATCAGATCATGATACATAACAGTAGATAAATCATTTTGTTTAGCAAGTCTATATGCATCCAAATTCACTTCGATGGGTAACACAGCTTCTTGACCATATACCAACTCAAAAGGAGTAACTTTTGTGGCACCATGCCTTGATATGCGATGTGCCCATAGAGCTTCAGACAAAACTTCATGCCACCTTCTTGGATTGTCCTCAATCTTTTTCTTGACAAGCTTGATCAAAATCTTGTTACTAGACTCAGCCTAGCCATTAGCTTGAGCATAGTATGGAGATGAATTGAGTAACTTGATTTTATATAATTCGGCAAATTCCCTCACCTCCTTAGACACAAATGATGTCCCTTGATCTGTAGTTAACGTTTGAGGGATGCCGAATCTATGAATAATATGCTCAGTGATGAACTCAATTACCTCCTTATGTGTCATATTCTTCAAAGGAACTGCCTCGGTCCACTTTGTGAAGTAATCCATGGCAACCAAAACAAAACGATGTCCCTTTGAAGATGGGGGATGAATTTGGCCAATAAAGTCTAGCCCCAACCACAAAAAGGCCATGGCTTGATGATAGGATGAAGCACAACAACAAGTACAAGCTGAACATTCCCAAACCTTTGGCACTCTTCGCAACCCTTGTAATAACGAAAGTAATCGGCCATCATAGTAGGCCAATAGAAACCGGCTCTATGCAATAACCACTTCATTTTCGGGGCCGATTGATGCGTTCCACAAATACCTTCATGGACTTCTCCCATAGCCACCCTTGCTTGATCAAATCCCAAGCACTTAAGTAATAAATCTTCGGCGGTTCTTTGATAGAGTTCATCATTATGCAAAATATACTTGAACGCACTCCACCGAACACTTTTAACAACTTTTGCACTTGGATCACATAAATATCTCAACAAGGGAATTCTTCAATCCTCCAAATCGGCCACAACATCATTGGAGATCAAGCCGGGCCGATTTGGGAGCCTCTCGGGCGAGGTGACCGGGCTAGCCATAGGGGGTCAGCTAAGCCGACTAGGTCAGTGGACTGAGCTGACTAGGAGGAGTCAGCTAAGCTGACTAGGGCTGTCGTCTTAGCCGACTGAGAGGAGTCAGCTGAGCCGATTGGGGCAGTCGGCTTAGCCGACTGGTCTGTACCTGCACGGAAAAATTTCAAATTTTTATGCATCGGCTGTTCTTTAATGTGAAAATTACGCCCACAGACGTCATAGCCAGATGCTTGTTGAGCTAACATGTTGACTTTATGATTTTCATGCCTCGGAATATGCCGGATTTGAAATTCGGTAAAGAAGCAATGATATCAAGGCAAGCATCAAGATAAACATTTAGTGATCCTTCTAAACATTGAAATTCACCAGCAACTTGCTGCACCACCAGCAAGGAATCACCATATGCCTCAACATGTGTTACCTCCATGGCTTGCAACATCTCCAAGCCGAATAAAAGAGCTTCATATTCGGCTTGATTATTAGTGCAAAAGTGATTCAATCGACTTGACATCTCAATTTCAGCACCATTAGGAGAAATTATAACTATGCTAACACCTTGGCCATCTTTACAAGCCAATCCATCAAAATAAAGTTTCCATGGAGGAAAAGTAAGGTAATTAATCTCATCACCTAAATCAATACCATGCTCAACAATAAAATCAGCAAGAACTTGACCTTTTAATGTTTTCAATGGCTCAAAAGTCAAGTCATATTCAATTAGTGTGTATGCCCACTTGCCTATCCTTCCACTAAGGATTGGCCGATACAACATGTGCTTTATCACATCGGCCTGGCATGCAACAACACATGTACTAGACAAAAGATAATGTCTCATCTTAGCACAAGCATAGTACAGTGATAAGCATAATTTTTCAATATGGGCATACCTTGTCTCGGGATCAAGAAGACGGCGACCAAGATAGGCAATCACATACTCTTTACCTTTGTCTTCTTGAGTCAAAACAGCCCCGATAACCTTCTCTTCGGCAGCAGCATATAATTTAAAAGGAACTCCTCTTTTAGGTGCACGAAGAGAAGGTTATCGGGGCTGTTTTGACTCAAGAAGACAAAGGTAAAGAGTATGTGATTGCCTATCTTGGTCGCCGTCTTCTTGATCCCGAGACAAGGTATGCCCATATTGAAAAATTATGCTTATCACTGTACTATGCTTGTGCTAAGATGAGACATTATCTTTTGTCTAGTACATGTGTTGTTGCATGCCAGGCCGATGTGATAAAGCACATGTTGTATCGGCCAATCCTTAGTGGAAGGATAGGCAAGTGGGCATACACACTAATTGAATATGACTTGACTTTTGAGCCATTGAAAACATTAAAAGGTCAAGTTCTTGCTGATTTTATTGTTGAGCATGGTATTGATTTAGGTGATGAGATTAATTACCTTACTTTTCCTCCATGGAAACTTTATTTTGATGGATTGGCTTGTAAAGATGGCCAAGGTGTTAGCATAGTTATAATTTCTCCTAATGGTGCTGAAATTGAGATGTCAAGTCGATTGAATCACTTTTGCACTAATAATCAAGCCGAATATGAAGCTCTTTTATTCGGCTTGGAGATGTTGCAAGCCATGGAGGTAACACATGTTGAGGCATATGGTGATTCCTTGCTGGTGGTGCAGCAAGTTGCTGGTGAATTTCAATGTTTAGAAGGATCACTAAATGTTTATCTTGATGCTTGCCTTGATATCATTGCTTCTTTTACCGAATTTCAAATCCGGCATATTCCGAGGCATGAAAATCATAAAGTCAACATGTTAGCTCAACAAGCATCTGGCTATGACGTCTGTGGGCGTAATTTTCACATTAAAGAACAGCCGATGCATAAAAATTTGAAATTTTTCCGTGCAGGTACAGACCAGTCGGCTAAGCCGACTGCCCCAATCGGCTCAGCTGACTCCTCTCAGTCGGCTAAGACGACAGCCCTAGTCAGCTTAGCTGACTCCTCCTAGTCAGCTCAGTCCACTGACCTAGTCGGCTTAGCTGACCCCCTATGGCTAGCCCGGTCACCTCGCCCGAGAGGCTCCCAAATCGGCCCGGCTTGATCTCCAATGATGTTGTGGCCGATTTGGAGGATTGAAGAATTCCCTTGTTGAGATATTTATGTGATCCAAGTGCAAAAGTTGTTAAAAGTGTTCGGTGGAGTGCGTTCAAGTATATTTTGCATAATGATGAACTCTATCAAAGAACCGCCGAAGATTTATTACTTAAGTGCTTGGGATTTGATCAAGCAAGGGTGGCTATGGGAGAAGTCCATGAAGGTATTTGTGGAACGCATCAATCGGCCCCGAAAATGAAGTGGTTATTGCATAGAGCCGGTTTCTATTGGCCTACTATGATGGCCGATTACTTTCGTTATTACAAGGGTTGCGAAGAGTGCCAAAGGTTTGGGAATGTTCAGCTTGTACTTGTTGTTGTGCTTCATCCTATCATCAAGCCATGGCCTTTTTGTGGTTGGGGCTAGACTTTATTGGCCAAATTCATCCCCCATCTTCAAAGGGACATCGTTTTGTTTTGGTTGCCATGGATTACTTCACAAAGTGGACCGAGGCAGTTCCTTTGAAGAATATGACACATAAGGAGGTAATTGAGTTCATCACTGAGCATATTATTCATAGATTCGGCATCCCTCAAACGTTAACTACAGATCAAGGGACATCATTTGTGTCTAAGGAGGTGAGGGAATTTGCCGAATTATATAAAATCAAGTTACTCAATTCATCTCCATACTATGCTCAAGCTAATGGCTAGGCTGAGTCTAGTAACAAGATTTTGATCAAGCTTGTCAAGAAAAAGATTGAGGACAATCCAAGAAGGTGGCATGAAGTTTTGTCTGAAGCTCTATGGGCACATCGCATATCAAGGCATGGTGCCACAAAAGTTACTCCTTTTGAGTTGGTATATGGTCAAGAAGCTGTGTTACCCATCGAAGTGAATTTGGATGCATATAGACTTGCTAAACAAAATGATTTATCTACTGTTATGTATCATGATCTGATGATGGACAATGTCGATGAGGTGACCGATAAAAGATTAAAGGCTCTCAAGGAGATGGAGAAAGACAAGGCTCGGGTTGCTAAGGCATACAACAAGAAAGTCAAGAGCAAATCGTTTCAAGTGGGAGAATTAGTGTGGAAAACCATACTACCACTTGGATCGAAAAGCAACAAGTTTGGCAAGTGGTCACCAAGTTGGGAAGGTCCTTATAGAGTGATCAAAGTAATATTCGATAATTCATATATGCTGGAGACATTGCATGGTGAAAGTCTCCCAAGGGCAATTAATGGGAGGTACTTGAAAAAGTACTTTTCAAGTGTTTGGCAAGAAGCCTAAGTGCTCTCCAAACAATGGCCGATACAGGTATCGCCCTTAGAACAAAAATGGCTGATGTATACATCGCCCTTAGCCACTAAATAGCCGATGAGATGGGTATCGTTGCTATTTGGTTTTGAATTATGTTTTTAGGTTCATGCCTCATTCACCAAAAAATAGGGGGGCATATGTCGACAACCAAAATTGTCTATTTTGTAAAGTTGTCGAAATATGAAACG
Organism: Tripidium arundinaceum; assembly: GCA_030439765.1. Lineage (NCBI taxonomy): Eukaryota > Viridiplantae > Streptophyta > Magnoliopsida > Poales > Poaceae > Tripidium > Tripidium arundinaceum. Next base: position 17,695 of record JAHUYU010000157.1, read on the forward strand.
GACTTCACCATTGTGTTCCTCTCATCGAGATGGTCAAAAAACATATATGGAACGTCCAATTCGGAGTCCGGATGAAGGAATTACGTCCCTGAAAAGATGCTCCACTGTCGGAAGTTCTGACGCTCGGAAGTTCCGACAGGCGTCAGAACTTCCGGGAAACCTAAAAAAACTTGCTTGGGTTTCGGTGACAAATGGATTGACTGGATTAAAAGGATTCTAGCCGCTGGTTCGTCCTCGATCCTCCTCAATGGTGTTCCTGGTAATCACTTCCACTGCCACCGTGGTGTCAGACAAGGTGACCCCTTGTCCCCCTCTGTTATTTGTTCTGGCAGCGGACCTGTTACAATGCATTATTAACAAGGGTCATCAGAATGGACTTTTTGAACTCCTCGTCCCATCCTATAAGCTTGATCAATACCCAATTATACAATATGTTGACGACACTCTTCTTGTCATGAAAGCATCTCAAAGAGAACTCTTTACTCTGAAAGGTCTACTGGAATCTTTTGCACAATCAACAGGTTTGAGGGTCAATTTCAAGAAATCTTGTCTTGTTCCCCTCAACCTCTCTGATGACAAAGCAGCCCTTTTGGCTGGTGTTTTTGGATGCAAGATTGAATCTCTACCTTTTCCTTACCAAGGATTGCCTCTAGGTACCACAAAGCCGAGGGTTGATCACTTTGGTCCCATTATGAGCAAAACTGAAAGAAAACTCACTGCCACCTCAAACCTTCTCACTCATGCTGGAAGGCTTCAACTAGTAAACTCAGTTATCTCTTCCCTTCCCACTTTTGCCATGTGCGCCCTTCAAGTTCCAGCTGTTGTCTTAGATTATATTGATAGAGCAAGGAGGCACTGTCTTTGGAGAGGGTCTGACAGCAACGCCAAAATGAAGCTCACTATCCCAGTTGTTAGGTTCCACATGCAACTACTGATAAGGGATCCTTTTGGTGGAGGGATATCCTAAAGTTTTGTGACCAATTCAGAGGTGTTGCCAAATGTCAAAATGGGGATGGCTCCACTGTACTCTCTTGGTCTGACCTGTGGAATGACAACATCCTGCAAGCTAAATATCCACAGCTATTCTCCTTTGCAAAGAATAAGATTATCTCAGTTGCACAGTTCCTGTCAAGCAACACATTGGAGACTCAGTTTCATCTCCTCCTCTCAGAGCAAGCCTATCAAGAGTGTTGACGTTGGAGATGATCCAAATCACACACCACAGGGCCTTGGATGCCCAAAGAGGTTGCGATCAACCTGTAACGCAGCAAGAACGTAGCGTAATCGATCAAACCGATCTAGAGACCAGTAAGACCGACGTAGAGCCCGTTCTTGGCCGGAAAAGCTCCCGAACTTCTCCCGGGAAGACCCATCGGGGAGGAGCACGCGGAGGATCTCCTAGGACCACCAAGGCCGCCTAGAATGCCGACAAATCTCGCCGGGAGACGTGCTGAACAGCAGGAGGGGTTGGAGAGAGGAGTAAAGGGGTAAAAGAGAGGTATTAGATGTGTTTTGTTCGATTGGATAGATGGGAACTCAATCGGCCATGACCCTCTCATATATATTGAGGGGGTGGTCTTATCCCAATAGAAAACCTCTCCAAGCCTTATTTTCCAAGTTTCCCACAAGTCTGAAACAGTTCGGATCGGAATCCAAATGGCCAGATCCGAACAGGGTTTTTTATTAGGTCTGTCGGAAGTTCCGACGCCTGTCGGAACTTCCGGGTCCCGGAACTTTCGACCTCTGTCGGAACTCCCGACGTGGGGATGTCCCCAGGCACCCAAGCAAGTTTTTTTAGGTTTCCCGGAAGTTCTGACGCCTGTCGGAACTTCCGAGCGTCAGAACTTCCGACAGTGGAGCATCTTTTCAGGGACGTAATTCCTTCATCCGGACTCCGAATTGGACGTTCCATATATGTTTTTTGACCATCTCGATGAGAGGAACACAATGGTGAAGTCCGTTTCATATTTCGACAACTTTACAAAATAGACAATTTGGTTGTCGACATATGCCCCCCTATTTTTTGGTGAATGAGGCATGAACCTAAAAACATAATTCAAAACCAAATAGCAACGATACCCATCTCATCGGCTATTTAGTGGCTAAGGGCGATGTATACATCAGCCATTTTTGTTCTAAGGGCGATACCTGTATCGGCCATTGTTTGGAGAGCACTTAGGCTTCTTGCCAACACTTGAAAAGTACTTTTTCAAGTACCTCCCATTAATTGCCCTTGGAGACTTTCACCATGCAATGTCTCCAGCATATATGAATTATCGAATATTACTTTGATCACTCTATAAGGACCTTCCCAACTTGGTGACCACTTGCCAAACTTGTTGCTTTTCGATCCAAGTGGTAGTATGGTTTTCCACACTAATTCTCCCACTTGAAACGATTTGCTCTTGACTTTCTTGTTGTATGCCTTAGCAACCCGAGCCTTGTCTTTCTCCATCTCCTTGAGAGCCTTTAATCTTTTATCGGTCACCTCATCGACATTGTCCATCATCAGATCATGATACATAACAGTAGATAAATCATTTTGTTTAGCAAGTCTATATGCATCCAAATTCACTTCGATGGGTAACACAGCTTCTTGACCATATACCAACTCAAAAGGAGTAACTTTTGTGGCACCATGCCTTGATATGCGATGTGCCCATAGAGCTTCAGACAAAACTTCATGCCACCTTCTTGGATTGTCCTCAATCTTTTTCTTGACAAGCTTGATCAAAATCTTGTTACTAGACTCAGCCTAGCCATTAGCTTGAGCATAGTATGGAGATGAATTGAGTAACTTGATTTTATATAATTCGGCAAATTCCCTCACCTCCTTAGACACAAATGATGTCCCTTGATCTGTAGTTAACGTTTGAGGGATGCCGAATCTATGAATAATATGCTCAGTGATGAACTCAATTACCTCCTTATGTGTCATATTCTTCAAAGGAACTGCCTCGGTCCACTTTGTGAAGTAATCCATGGCAACCAAAACAAAACGATGTCCCTTTGAAGATGGGGGATGAATTTGGCCAATAAAGTCTAGCCCCAACCACAAAAAGGCCATGGCTTGATGATAGGATGAAGCACAACAACAAGTACAAGCTGAACATTCCCAAACCTTTGGCACTCTTCGCAACCCTTGTAATAACGAAAGTAATCGGCCATCATAGTAGGCCAATAGAAACCGGCTCTATGCAATAACCACTTCATTTTCGGGGCCGATTACTTTCGTTATTACAAGGGTTGCGAAGAGTGCCAAAGGTTTGGGAATGTTCAGCTTGTACTTGTTGTTGTGCTTCATCCTATCATCAAGCCATGGCCTTTTTGTGGTTGGGGCTAGACTTTATTGGCCAAATTCATCCCCCATCTTCAAAGGGACATCGTTTTGTTTTGGTTGCCATGGATTACTTCACAAAGTGGACCGAGGCAGTTCCTTTGAAGAATATGACACATAAGGAGGTAATTGAGTTCATCACTGAGCATATTATTCATAGATTCGGCATCCCTCAAACGTTAACTACAGATCAAGGGACATCATTTGTGTCTAAGGAGGTGAGGGAATTTGCCGAATTATATAAAATCAAGTTACTCAATTCATCTCCATACTATGCTCAAGCTAATGGCTAGGCTGAGTCTAGTAACAAGATTTTGATCAAGCTTGTCAAGAAAAAGATTGAGGACAATCCAAGAAGGTGGCATGAAGTTTTGTCTGAAGCTCTATGGGCACATCGCATATCAAGGCATGGTGCCACAAAAGTTACTCCTTTTGAGTTGGTATATGGTCAAGAAGCTGTGTTACCCATCGAAGTGAATTTGGATGCATATAGACTTGCTAAACAAAATGATTTATCTACTGTTATGTATCATGATCTGATGATGGACAATGTCGATGAGGTGACCGATAAAAGATTAAAGGCTCTCAAGGAGATGGAGAAAGACAAGGCTCGGGTTGCTAAGGCATACAACAAGAAAGTCAAGAGCAAATCGTTTCAAGTGGGAGAATTAGTGTGGAAAACCATACTACCACTTGGATCGAAAAGCAACAAGTTTGGCAAGTGGTCACCAAGTTGGGAAGGTCCTTATAGAGTGATCAAAGTAATATTCGATAATTCATATATGCTGGAGACATTGCATGGTGAAAGTCTCCCAAGGGCAATTAATGGGAGGTACTTGAAAAAGTACTTTTCAAGTGTTTGGCAAGAAGCCTAAGTGCTCTCCAAACAATGGCCGATACAGGTATCGCCCTTAGAACAAAATGGCTGATGTATACATCGCCCTTAGCCACTAAATAGCCGATGAGATGGGTATCGTTGCTATTTGGTTTTGAATTATGTTTTTAGGTTCATGCCTCATTCACCAAAAAATAGGGGGGCATATGTCGACAACCAAAATTGTCTATTTTGTAAAGTTGTCGAAATATGAAACGGACTTCACCATTGTGTTCCTCTCATCGAGATGGTCAAAAAACATATATGGAACGTCCAATTCGGAGTCCGGATGAAGGAATTACGTCCCTGAAAAGATGCTCCACTGTCGGAAGTTCTGACGCTCGGAAGTTCCGACAGGCGTCAGAACTTCCGGGAAACCTAAAAAAACTTGCTTGGGTGCCTGGGGACATCCCCACGTCGGGAGTTCCGACAGAGGTCGAAAGTTCCGGGACCCGGAAGTTCCGACAGGCGTCGGAACTTCCGACAGACCTAATAAAAAACCCTGTTCGGATCTGGCCATTTGGATTCCGATCCGAACTGTTTCAGACTTGTGGGAAACTTGGAAAATAAGGCTTGGAGAGGTTTTCTATTGGGATAAGACCACCCCCTCAATATATATGAGAGGGTCATGGCCGATTGAGTTCCCATCTATCCAATCGAACAAAACACATCTAATACCTCTCTTTTACCCCTTTACTCCTCTCTCCAAGCCCCGATGGTTTTAATGGAATGTTCCTCAAGAAGTGTTGGGACATAATTAAAGAAGACATTTATACCCTAAGCTTTGACTTCTTTAATATGGCTCACTCAGTTTGGAAGATATAAATTTCTCCTTCATCACTTTGGTCCCAAAAGTGCACAACCCAACTAACACAAATGATTTTAGGCCCATCTCCCTCCTCAACTGTGTCCTTAAGATCATCACAAAGCTTCTCGCTGATCGGCTGCAGACAAAAATCATATCTCTGATACACAAAAACCAATATGGTTTTATCAAAACAAGAACAATCCAAGACTGTCTTGCTTGGGCATATGAGTATATCTACCAATGTCAACATTCAAAGAAAGAAATCATCATCCTAAAGCTGGACTTCACAAAGGCATTTGATACAATTGAGCATGATACAATCATTCAGATGAAGCATCACTTGGGTTTCGGTGACAAATGGATTGACTGGATTAAAAGGATTCTAGCCGCTGGTTCGTCCTCGATCCTCCTCAATGGTGTTCCTGGTAATCACTTCCACTGCCACCGTGGTGTCAGACAAGGTGACCCCTTGTCCCCCTCTGTTATTTGTTCTGGCAGCGGACCTGTTACAATGCATTATTAACAAGGGTCATCAGAATGGACTTTTTGAACTCCTCGTCCCATCCTATAAGCTTGATCAATACCCAATTATACAATATGTTGACGACACTCTTCTTGTCATGAAAGCATCTCAAAGAGAACTCTTTACTCTGAAAGGTCTACTGGAATCTTTTGCACAATCAACAGGTTTGAGGGTCAATTTCAAGAAATCTTGTCTTGTTCCCCTCAACCTCTCTGATGACAAAGCAGCCCTTTTGGCTGGTGTTTTTGGATGCAAGATTGAATCTCTACCTTTTCCTTACCAAGGATTGCCTCTAGGTACCACAAAGCCGAGGGTTGATCACTTTGGTCCCATTATGAGCAAAACTGAAAGAAAACTCACTGCCACCTCAAACCTTCTCACTCATGCTGGAAGGCTTCAACTAGTAAACTCAGTTATCTCTTCCCTTCCCACTTTTGCCATGTGCGCCCTTCAAGTTCCAGCTGTTGTCTTAGATTATATTGATAGAGCAAGGAGGCACTGTCTTTGGAGAGGGTCTGACAGCAACGCCAAAATGAAGCTCACTATCCCAGTTGTTAGGTTCCACATGCAACTACTGATAAGGGATCCTTTTGGTGGAGGGATATCCTAAAGTTTTGTGACCAATTCAGAGGTGTTGCCAAATGTCAAAATGGGGATGGCTCCACTGTACTCTCTTGGTCTGACCTGTGGAATGACAACATCCTGCAAGCTAAATATCCACAGCTATTCTCCTTTGCAAAGAATAAGATTATCTCAGTTGCACAGTTCCTGTCAAGCAACACATTGGAGACTCAGTTTCATCTCCTCCTCTCAGAGCAAGCCTATCAAGAGTGTTGACGTTGGAGATGATCCAAATCACACACCACAGGGCCTTGGATGCCCAAAGAGGTTGCGATCAACCTGTAACGCAGCAAGAACGTAGCGTAATCGATCAAACCGATCTAGAGACCAGTAAGACCGACGTAGAGCCCGTTCTTGGCCGGAAAAGCTCCCGAACTTCTCCCGGGAAGACCCATCGGGGAGGAGCACGCGGAGGATCTCCTAGGACCACCAAGGCCGCCTAGAATGCCGACAAATCTCGCCGGGAGACGTGCTGACAGCAGGAGGGGTTGGAGAGAGGAGTAAAGGGGTAAAAGAGAGGTATTAGATGTGTTTTGTTCGATTGGATAGATGGGAACTCAATCGGCCATGACCCTCTCATATATATTGAGGGGGTGGTCCTTATCCCAATAGAAAACCTCTCCAAGCCTTATTTTCCAAGTTTCCCACAAGTCTGAAACAGTTCGGATCGGAATCCAAATGGCCAGATCCGAACAGGGTTTTTTATTAGGTCTGTCGGAAGTTCCGACGCCTGTCGGAACTTCCGGGTCCCGGAACTTTCGACCTCTGTCGGAACTCCCGACGTGGGGATGTCCCCAGGCACCCAAGCAAGTTTTTTTAGGTTTCCCGGAAGTTCTGACGCCTGTCGGAACTTCCGAGCGTCAGAACTTCCGACAGTGGAGCATCTTTTCAGGGACGTAATTCCTTCATCCGGACTCCGAATTGGACGTTCCATATATGTTTTTTGACCATCTCGATGAGAGGAACACAATGGTGAAGTCCGTTTCATATTTCGACAACTTTACAAAATAGACAATTTTGGTTGTCGACATATGCCCCCCTATTTTTTGGTGAATGAGGCATGAACCTAAAAACATAATTCAAAACCAAATAGCAACGATACCCATCTCATCGGCTATTTAGTGGCTAAGGGCGATGTATACATCAGCCATTTTTGTTCTAAGGGCGATACCTGTATCGGCCATTGTTTGGAGAGCACTTAGGCTTCTTGCCAAACACTTGAAAAGTACTTTTTCAAGTACCTCCCATTAATTGCCCTTGGGAGACTTTCACCATGCAATGTCTCCAGCATATATGAATTATCGAATATTACTTTGATCACTCTATAAGGACCTTCCCAACTTGGTGACCACTTGCCAAACTTGTTGCTTTTCGATCCAAGTGGTAGTATGGTTTTCCACACTAATTCTCCCACTTGAAACGATTTGCTCTTGACTTTCTTGTTGTATGCCTTAGCAACCCGAGCCTTGTCTTTCTCCATCTCCTTGAGAGCCTTTAATCTTTTATCGGTCACCTCATCGACATTGTCCATCATCAGATCATGATACATAACAGTAGATAAATCATTTTGTTTAGCAAGTCTATATGCATCCAAATTCACTTCGATGGGTAACACAGCTTCTTGACCATATACCAACTCAAAAGGAGTAACTTTTGTGGCACCATGCCTTGATATGCGATGTGCCCATAGAGCTTCAGACAAAACTTCATGCCACCTTCTTGGATTGTCCTCAATCTTTTTCTTGACAAGCTTGATCAAAATCTTGTTACTAGACTCAGCCTAGCCATTAGCTTGAGCATAGTATGGAGATGAATTGAGTAACTTGATTTTATATAATTCGGCAAATTCCCTCACCTCCTTAGACACAAATGATGTCCCTTGATCTGTAGTTAACGTTTGAGGGATGCCGAATCTATGAATAATATGCTCAGTGATGAACTCAATTACCTCCTTATGTGTCATATTCTTCAAAGGAACTGCCTCGGTCCACTTTGTGAAGTAATCCATGGCAACCAAAACAAAACGATGTCCCTTTGAAGATGGGGGATGAATTTGGCCAATAAAGTCTAGCCCCAACCACAAAAAGGCCATGGCTTGATGATAGGATGAAGCACAACAACAAGTACAAGCTGAACATTCCCAAACCTTTGGCACTCTTCGCAACCCTTGTAATAACGAAAGTAATCGGCCCCGAAAATGAAGTGGTTATTGCATAGAGCCGGTTTCTATTGGCCTACTATGATGGCCGATTACTTTCGTTATTACAAGGGTTGCGAAGAGTGCCAAAGGTTTGGGAATGTTCAGCTTGTACTTGTTGTTGTGCTTCATCCTATCATCAAGCCATGGCCTTTTTGTGGTTGGGGCTAGACTTTATTGGCCAAATTCATCCCCCATCTTCAAAGGGACATCGTTTTGTTTTGGTTGCCATGGATTACTTCACAAAGTGGACCGAGGCAGTTCCTTTGAAGAATATGACACATAAGGAGGTAATTGAGTTCATCACTGAGCATATTATTCATAGATTCGGCATCCCTCAAACGTTAACTACAGATCAAGGGACATCATTTGTGTCTAAGGAGGTGAGGGAATTTGCCGAATTATATAAAATCAAGTTACTCAATTCATCTCCATACTATGCTCAAGCTAATGGCTAGGCTGAGTCTAGTAACAAGATTTTGATCAAGCTTGTCAAGAAAAAGATTGAGGACAATCCAAGAAGGTGGCATGAAGTTTTGTCTGAAGCTCTATGGGCACATCGCATATCAAGGCATGGTGCCACAAAAGTTACTCCTTTTGAGTTGGTATATGGTCAAGAAGCTGTGTTACCCATCGAAGTGAATTTGGATGCATATAGACTTGCTAAACAAAATGATTTATCTACTGTTATGTATCATGATCTGATGATGGACAATGTCGATGAGGTGACCGATAAAAGATTAAAGGCTCTCAAGGAGATGGAGAAAGACAAGGCTCGGGTTGCTAAGGCATACAACAAGAAAGTCAAGAGCAAATCGTTTCAAGTGGGAGAATTAGTGTGGAAAACCATACTACCACTTGGATCGAAAAGCAACAAGTTTGGCAAGTGGTCACCAAGTTGGGAAGGTCCTTATAGAGTGATCAAAGTAATATTCGATAATTCATATATGCTGGAGACATTGCATGGTGAAAGTCTCCCAAGGGCAATTAATGGGAGGTACTTGAAAAAGTACTTTTCAAGTGTTTGGCAAGAAGCCTAAGTGCTCTCCAAACAATGGCCGATACAGGTATCGCCCTTAGAACAAAAATGGCTGATGTATACATCGCCCTTAGCCACTAAATAGCCGATGAGATGGGTATCGTTGCTATTTGGTTTTGAATTATGTTTTTAGGTCATGCCTCATTCACCAAAAAATAGGGGGGCATATGTCGACAACCAAAATTGTCTATTTTGTAAAGTTGTCGAAATATGAAACGGACTTCACCATTGTGTTCCTCTCATCGAGATGGTCAAAAAACATATATGGAACGTCCAATTCGGAGTCCGGATGAAGGAATTACGTCCCTGAAAAGATGCTCCACTGTCGGAAGTTCTGACGCTCGGAAGTTCCGACAGGCGTCAGAACTTCCGGGAAACTAAAAAAACTTGCTTGGGTGCCTGGGGACATCCCCACGTCGGGAGTTCCGACAGAGGTCGAAAGTTCCGGGACCCGGAAGTTCCGACAGGCGTCGGAACTTCCGACAGACCTAATAAAAAACCCTGTTCGGATCTGGCCATTTGGATTCCGATCCGAACTGTTTCAGACTTGTGGGAAACTTGGAAAATAAGGCTTGGAGAGGTTTTCTATTGGGATAAGACCACCCCCTCAATATATATGAGAGGGTCATGGCCGATTGAGTTCCCATCTATCCAATCGAACAAAACACATCTAATACCTCTCTTTTACCCCTTTACTCCTCTCTCCAACCCCTCCTGCTGTTCAGCACGTCTCCCGGCGAGATTTGTCGGCATTCTAGGCGGCCTTGGTGGTCCTAGGAGATCCTCCGCGTGCTCCTCCCCGATGGGTCTTCCCGGAGAAGTTCGGAGCTTTTCCGGCCAAGAACGGGCTCTACGTCGGTCTTACTGGTCTCTAGATCGGTTTGATCGATTACGCTACGTTCTTGCTGCGTTACAGGTTGATCGCAACCTCTTTGGGCATCCAAGGCCCTGTGGTGTGTGATTTGGATCATCTCCAACGTCAACACTCTTGATAGGCTTGCTCTGAGAGGAGGAGATGAAACTGAGTCTCCAATGTGTTGCTTGACAGGAACTGTGCAACTGAGATAATCTTATTCTTTGCAAAGGAGAATAGCTGTGGATATTTAGCTTGCAGGATGTTGTCATTCCACAGGTCAGACCAAGAGAGTACAGTGGAGCCATCCCCATTTGACATTTGGCAACACCTCTGAATTGGTCACAAAACTTTAGGATATCCCTCCACCAAAAGGATCCCTTATCAGTAGTTGCATGTGGAACCTAACAACTGGGATAGTGAGCTTCATTTTGGCGTTGCTGTCAGACCCTCTCCAAAGACAGTGCCTCCTTGCTCTATCAATATAATCTAAGACAACAGCTGGAACTTGAAGGGCGCACATGGCAAAAGTGGGAAGGGAAGAGATAACTGAGTTTACTAGTTGAAGCCTTCCAGCATGAGTGAGAAGGTTTGAGGTGGCAGTGAGTTTTCTTTCAGTTTTGCTCATAATGGGACCAAAGTGATCAACCCTCGGCTTTGTGGTACCTAGAGGCAATCCTTGGTAAGGAAAAGGTAGAGATTCAATCTTGCATCCAAAAACACCAGCCAAAAGGGCTGCTTTGTCATCAGAGAGGTTGAGGGGAACAAGACAAGATTTCTTGAAATGACCCTCAAACCTGTTGATTGTGCAAAAGATTCCAGTAGACCTTTCAGAGTAAAGAGTTCTCTTTGAGATGCTTTCATGACAAGAAGAGTGTCGTCAACATATTGTATAATTGGGTATGATCAAGCTTATAGGATGGGACGAGGAGTTCAAAAAGTCCATTCTGATGACCCTTGTTAATAATGCATTGTAACAGGTCCGCTGCCAGAACAAATAACAGAGGGGGACAAGGGGTCACCTTGTCTGACACCACGGTGGCAGTGGAAGTGATTACCAGGAACACCATTGAGGAGGATCGAGGACGAACCAGCGGCTAGAATCCTTTTAATCCAGTCAATCCATTTGTCACCGAAACCCAAGTGATGCTTCATCTGAATGATTGTATCATGCTCAATTGTATCAAATGCCTTTGTGAAGTCCAGCTTTAGGATGATGATTTCTTTCTTTGAATGTTGACATTGGTAGATATACTCATATGCCCAAGCAAGACAGTCTTGGATTGTTCTTGTTTTGATAAAACCATATTGGTTTTTGTGTATCAGAGATATGATTTTTGTCTGCAGCCGATCAGCGAGAAGCTTTGTGATGATCTTAAGGACACAGTTGAGGAGGGAGATGGGCCTAAAATCATTTGTGTTAGTTGGGTTGTGCACTTTTGGGACCAAAGTGATGAAGGAGAAATTTATATCTTCCAAACTGAGTGAGCCATATTAAAGAAGTCAAAGCTTAGGGTATAAATGTCTTCTTTAATTATGTCCCAACACTTCTTGAGGAACATTCCATTAAAACCATCGGGGCTTGGAGCTTTATCAGCCGACATTTGCTTGATTACCTTATCGATGTCTATGGTAGAGAAGAGTGTCGTCAACATATTGTATAATTGGGTATTGATCAAGCTTATAGGATGGGACGAGGAGTTCAAAAAGTCCATTCTGATGACCCTTGTTAATAATGCATTGTAACAGGTCCAGCTGCCACCGAAGACAAGGT